>JABFAF010279001.1:4627-24509 GCA_013677275.1 Gossypium schwendimanii
ACATCACATAATATCTCATATTCTATGTATTCAATCTTGAATACTAGCTTTTCAAATGACCATTTGAACGTATTTGGTAAGTATTTATATCAACATTCTTTTGAATGTCATGAGTGAGAGAATTTTGGGGGAAATATATTTTGATTTGTTTAGGAGTTTCAATAATAATCATAACAAATTTTAATCATGATCCATCTATAAAAATACAAATAGATATTTTTGATCATTTTATAATCCTCTTTCAACTAATATTGACTAAATCAAATTTACCACATATGTTCAATTATTTCAATTCATATAATGAACAATTTTTTGATAATTTCAATATGCTTCTGGCATTTTAAATTCTTCAAGGATTTTAATATAAACTTTACTTTATAGTGATTCATAAAAGGTTGTAATAACAACCATTAGAAGCAAGTTAAATCTTTTATGATCTGTCATTTTAATAGTATATCTAAAGGTTATTGTATCCACCACAAAATAATATAATATATTTTCATAATCAATGTCAACGCTTAATGAAAAACTTCACATTTTTATTTCACTTTTGCAAAACTACTTCATTTGTACATTTACTGGCTTTATACCTTTAGATACTTGTACTATTGGTCCAAAAACTCCATGAATTTAATTGCATTTGAGTTGCATCTTTCTATTTTGACCAACCTATTCCATATCTATATTTCTCAATAGATTTATTCAAGATTCTCCTTTTATTTCGACAATGGTTTTGCATGCAATATTATTGTTAAGCAGTTTTATCATTTGGTTCCACATTTTCTCGAATTGACATAACTTATCAAGATTTCTTTAATTTCATTACTTAAAGCTTCAATTTCAAGTACCTGAATCTATTCTTGAGTTTTACTGATTAGTTATGTCTTGGGTCTCTTCTAGAGCACCCGCCTCTACTATATGACCATCTAGAAGAATTTTCATCTTTGGAACCAATCAATCTATTATTTATTCTAATTTATTCTCCTACTGGGACTTTGATTCAAATTAAAATACTAGATGATATAACATATAAAAACACTAGAAAACAAGCTCATTAAGTGCCTAAAAGACCTTAATTTGCCACAATAAATTGTGGTAGGTCAAACTCCTTCACACTTAAGTTGTTTCTTGTCCTCAAGCAACAAAAAATAAATAAAAACTCACAAAACAAGAAAAATAAAACCAAATAGTTCTTGAGCATGCCACATACAAAGGTTAGTTTGGAGTTATGTACACAGAACAATGTTAATAAATAACTCTAAAACAATGTACAATTAACTCTCGATCTTTAATATCGCAAACATTTGTTCATAAAATTACAAAGTAAACAAATTCAAGAGTGACAAGTACATTAATCCATCAAAATAGGTACACAAAATTTACATTTATGCTCGAAGAATACAAGTAATTAGAAATGTCAAAATTCAGCTAATTTTCATCTATGAATAGTATCACCTAGGTTACATAGGTATTTTCAGCTTGTAACGTTCTACGTCTTAGGTTGGTTTGGAATTAAAGAACAAGTACAACAAAACAGTTTAAGCACAAAAATAGTTTAGCATATTATATTGTACTCGGTACTTCCCCGATTAGACCCTTTAGCTCACCACCTTGTATCCCTTTCTCTCAACTAAAATTTTCCTCTAATTCCTAAGGTATAGTACAATATTAGTGAATATAATCATCTTAGAGAGACTTAGGTGCAAAAATGAGGAATTTTTCTTTTCTTTCTTTTTCACTCACTTTGCTTTTCTATTTTCAAGAACTTCTCATTTGGCTATTTTAGCCTTTTTCAAACTTTATTATTTTTGATAATTTTTTTTCGATTTCCTACAATTTTGTAAGACTCTTATACTTACCATACTATACTATCTCTTAGGTTCACTCTTATTTTTCTTTTATTTCTGAAACCACCATATCGTATCTACCTAACCATCAATATCAATAGCCTGACGTTTAAATTCGTGCAGGGATCAAGAATATTGAATCAAGAGATTATGTTTAAGGCTTATGGCTTCCATTTTGGTTCAACAAGAAATAGGGATTTAGGGTCGAAAGTTATGGTACTAGGATTTTAAATTAAGGTCGACTTTTTGGCTCAAAAATTTCTACCAAACAATGCCTTAGTTCATCCTAAAGTGTCTCAATCCATGGATTACAATTATCTAAATATTAACACTCTAACAACTTATTATTCGGACAGACACATTTTCTTTTTATGTACCTATTTGTTATTTGGTGTACCTAACACACTATCACCTATTCACAATGTAACAAAATGAACTAATTAATGTAATATTAAACAAACTAAAATCAATTGCTATCAATTAAATTTACAATTTAAACACAGGATCCTATTTACATCATCATAACCAATCACTTGTATAACTAAAAGCTTGCACACAAACAACACATAGAACAAAAAAGTAACGAAAACAACTAATAAAAGCATAAAATTTTTGAAAACTTTCTATGTTACTCACCACACTTTAGTTGGTGCATTGTCCCTAATGTGTGCCTAATAGATAAGAGAACAGACTACCCGATTTGAGCTTTGAAGTTCCTTGGATGTGTTCAGCTGGTCCTCCTCTAGTCGATTTTGCTCCCAACTATAGTGCCTTATATCATATGAGGTTCCTACATAGAAATTAGCTAATAGGAAAACTAAAAATAAGCTAGACTAGATAAATAGTTCAAATTTTTTTTAATGAAATCAAAACATAATTAAATTGTCAAAATTCTAGAAATAATTAAAGTCTAAAAGTAAAAATAAAATCATCCAAAATTAAAATACTTAGAATAAGAAAATTAAAATTTAATTTGTGTCTTAGTCGGACTCGGGTTCTGACTCTTTTGTGTCCTCATCAGCGTCGTTTTCCTCTTTGTCCTCCTCTTTTGGGTCCTCTTCCTCGTTGGTATGCGAGTCTTGAAATTGATTAATTTCAAGGTTTGGAAATTTGGGCATCTTCAAGTTGTGTTGTTTGGCATAATCCTCGAACAACGATCCTACCTTGTGCATCCATTACTTTATCCATTCAACATCAGGAGTATGGTTGGTGAACCTATTTTTGTTGATGTTTCGATGCCCTTTGTTTCTTTAGAGGAGGTGGATCTTCTTTTTGTGTTACATTTGTCCTCTTTCTCTCACTAAATTGTTTGTGATGGGCTATGATGAGTTGCTTACAGATTGAGTTTCAAATTGAATGTGTAGTTGGGCACAACCACCATTTAGACCGTCCCATGGGAACCATTTCCTTTTTGGATAGGGTGGTTATAAGATGTGGAAAGAGGAGTCCCACTTTTTCTTCATGGATGCAGCGGATCATGCTTCGATGTATCCATATTCCAACTAAAATATTTCCATTTTGCAAATTAGTGTGTAACATCGTAGCTAGTAATGTAGTGATGTTAGAACTATTCATAGTGTGGTATATGTGAGAACAAATGAATTGTACCTATAGCTTTGCTAAAGGAATCATGCTCGATGGATGGAAAAGTATCGGTAAATTGGTAGCTAAATCTCTTTGCCATTCACTTTTCGCCTTGGTTAAATAATCTATTACTTCCTCTAAGATAATGTTTCAGCAAATTTTAGGTCAATTCTTTGGATAAAATCATACATGTAAAACGAAACCTCATAAAACCTACAAATTTTTGGACTCGAAATTAAAATCTCCTTCCCTCTAATAGTAACATACGACCAAGGTTCGCTTAATGGTCTTTTGGCCTCATACTCTTTGAGTGATGAATAAAATTCTTGAACTACTGGGATGCACGATGTTTCATATGGGTGCTTGCCAAAATTTTCCCACTTGTGACTGTTGGATCGTTGGTATGCCCCATGGCATAGCAGAAAAATTATTCTAGTGATCCCCAGCCATGGATCCATGGAGCCATGTTGAAACAAGGGTTGAAAAATATACCTTTCAAAACTGAAAAGTGATGAATAAAGTTGTTGATAGGATCTCGTTCGAAGATGTTGATTCCAAGTAGCAACAATAACGTCTCGGTCTTTATGTAATCAACCCAGTCAAAGAACGAACAACAAAAAGACTCTTGAACTTTTTCAGAAAGTATGTTAAAAACGTCCGCTAGATTTTTTTCTTATTTTTTCTCTTAGAAACCTTAACACATTAAGGGATTGTTTTCCTTTTATTTTCTTTGATTTAAAAAAATGAGATTATTCTCTTATTTTTAGAGAAACAAATGGAAAGTCAAGAAAAAAAATATATTCTTTTCAAAAGAATATCACTTCCCATGCCCTTTTTTATTTTGACTAAAATTATTATAATTGTTTATATTAATAATTTCAGTAAACTATATACAATTAATATTTTATATGAATCAAATTCATATATTTGTTTTAACTATGTTCTTTATTTGTGTACAAGAATTTTGTAAGTAGAATGTGTTCAATATTTAACCATCAAATTAAATTAATTCAATAATTAATTTAATTCATGTGACAACTAAATACAATCTCAAATGTACTTGGATTTTGATTCCTTCAACTATAGGGTGTGACCCTGTAGGCTTTTGTAACATTAGTAGTAATACTAGAACATTTCTAATATTACAAGCAATGAGTGGCATCTAGGAATGCATCATTGCTATCCAAGTTACAAGAAGTCATGATTCGAGATAAACTTTCTATGACAATTTTTTCATGTATTATACCCTTTTATCCTCAATAACTAGATTGGACACAAATCATGAAATAGTCACACTTACATAGTCTAATCTCACATTTCTTAATATTCTGAGTAGACTATAATAAACAAATAACTGTGATATCTCATATCAACTTATTCGAGCATGGCCATGCATTTCTAGTCTCACTTCATCAAGAGGCCTAAGATATTGCTTTCATTATGTAGGAGGGACAGATCCTATCTTGATCAATCATCTCCCACTACATAGATTATGGCATACCCAACATCCGTCTTTATAGTATAACCTGTAATGGTAGATGTTTGACTGTGTCAAAGTATACAATTCATGATGTTGAGACAACAATGATCTCAAGTCTGAGGATCATATACATAATTATCACTACGAGTAATGTTGCGACTATTACATAATAATCCAAGAAACATATTCATAGTGGGTTAGTCTAGTTTGTTGTTCTCTAACACATACTTATGTATTAGTTTTGGCATATCTATGCTAATGACAACACTATGTCATCAATCAACTACACATTAATCTCAATGCATTATCATTGTCCAAGCCCACAATAATAATTGACTAGAGACCTTTTAAGAATAATCGTATTATTCTTATGAATTTATTATTGACTAATTTATTTATACACACACAGACAAAAAAAGAAACTGAAATAACAATGTCAATGCATTCTATTAACAAACAAGGTAAAATGAGTATGTGATTACAATCATCCCATGATTGATCTTTGGGCTTACTCTAACAATGAGCATGCACTATTTTCCAAACTTCACCTCCACTATCCATTGAAAATACAAAACCCCGTTCTTGAATAATGGTTTTCCTTTTAAAAAAATTCAAGATGTGTATCGAGCTCACAGTTTTCTAAGTTTAAGAAGTCATCGGCAACTGATGATTCATCACAAGACATTCCTTGAGCATGTTTGGCAGCCATTACAACAAAGTAAGTTTATTTGTTTTTACAAAGCACCAATAACAATGAATTACTAAGTTAAATTATAGAAATGATAACCTCTTAAACCATCTTTATGGGGTTGTCAAAACGTCTTTTGATATATGTAACCATGTGGTAAGTTGCAGCAATGAAGAACAAGCAGCACTTAAGAAGAGTTAAAAGTTGTCTATGAAAGACAAAAAAAATAATGGGGGAAAATATTTTGGCATACTTTGGGGTTGGTAAGTGTTTAGGGGTACCTTAAAAGTGAATTTAAGAGGTTTGATTTGGGTTTTAGAGCTAAACCAATGTGATTTGTAAAAGAAAGTCGTTTGATTACATGAAAATGGCACACTCAGTTTTCTTTAAACCCGATAATTAAGAATGATTTGGGGCTCGAATTGAAAAAGGCTGTAAGTTGGTGGTCTCTACTTAAAAACCAGGAAAAGTTAGGAACAAAATTGGAAAGGGTTGAGATTCAAGGCTGGTTCGGTTGGATTAGAACTAACTAACCTCTTAATGGGAGACACAATGATTGTTAATGGGTGGATTTCACACGGTTGAAGACCATGCGAGAAGGGCTATAAATAGCCGAGAGGTGACCTCCAAAGGAGGATTCATCTCATTTCTATTTTGTTTTCTTCCCTTTATTCATATTCTTTGTTGCTTCAAAGACAAGATGATTACGGGAAGCTTTGCTTGGAGCAAAAATAAGGAGGTTTGAGTCAAAAAAGTAGAGAATCCAGTGAGATGGTAATGTTCTGAGTCGTTTGGTGTATTTAAGATTTAGAAAAAAAATATAAGGGTTCCCATAACAATTCTAAGGGTTTTGCATGTTTTAGGAAAATTGAGTTTTAAGTTGAAAATACTGAGTTGAATCCATAATTTGGTTGTCATGCTTAGCTTCTAGGAGAATGTAAGCTCTGGCATTTGGGAAATCTAGGTTGATAAAGGAAAGAAACATCAGTTGAGTTTCTGCACTTTAGTATGCGTGAATTAACTATGATTCCATGGTATTTAATCTGTGAAATGTATGTATGGCATGTTTATAATAGTGGAACATGTAAGGAAATTATCATCGGGTTAGTCGAAGTTAGGATTACAAACAATGTGTAATTCTACTAGATACCAACATACGGTGTTGCTGAGTGCACCCATGATGTGCGAAACTCTAGGCCTTCCGAAGGGGACACTGTGATGTTCGAGCATCAAGGTTAGGATATGGAATGGAGAAATGGGTGGAGGAATAGGGAAAAACAAAAAATTAGAATTCTGTTAAGATTCCTCCTATAACACACTATGCCTGACTTGATCCCTAAATCTGGGTATGGAGTCTCATAGGTTGACCTGTTCGAAGGCACATTTATTTATGTTTCTTCACTAGAAGGGGATGTTAGCCATTTTTGCGGATACACTCTCTACCAAGGTGGTATTACTTTAATCTAAGTCATCTTTATTTGGGAGTACGATTTTAATGAAACAGTTCATTACAATTAATGACTTAATTACACTCAATTTACCTCCCTTTTTTGTGATCATCAACTACACCTGCATTCATGAAATGTAAATACTAATATACCAACAAGCATTCCATTCATCATTCAAAACGTTCACAATATCATTCAATACAAGATAAATTTTTAAAGTGGTGGCATCTAACAAAAGACCTAACACCCCCAACAATTACATGTTAATCCTGAAAATTTAATCGGCTTACTAAAAGCCACCGATCTAACCGTATCTCTTCAATCACCGTGTTTTACCTAAAAGGAAGAAGAAACTTTGTAAGTTCATAAGAACTTAGTGGGTTCCTGAGAAAGGCAATCTCACCATGATTAGTAACATACGTAGAAATAAAAGAATAGAAGACATGTATATTTTGCCCCATTTGGCGGATACATTAATATGGTTTTCAGTTCAATGAGCAGATAACTCCATAGTTTGGTATCAACACCACTTTCTTTATTTACGTGTGACAATCACGGGCACATCTACTCCTTGAATACCCTACGTGCTTAGTTTTTTCTCTATGATAGACAAGCTTAGTGATCATGCGCTTATGCAACGTATAACATCATATGCATCACTTTTTTTTTCTATGTACTTTTTTCCTTGTGCTAGCTTCTGATCCTCTATTCCTGAAGAACCCAATTTATTTCTTGTATCTTCAATATCTGCTCATCTAAGCTATTCAATAACATTTCCTTTGTATCCTCCTAACTCCCATCCTTTTATGAACACACCAATGTTCTCCCATAAGGCTGGGTTTTCACTAGTCACAGTTTGCAACAAGTGCCATATCAGAGGCAAAATTCTTTATCATGTATCTTCATTATCATTATACACAATATTTCTTTGATACCTTCATTCACCTATCTGGATACAGAGCTTGTGCACCAAGGAAGAAGTACTTATACTTTGCATATATCTAGGTTTTTTGGACCTGTTTAGACATAATGAACCATGCATGCAGTAACTCGTTGCAAGAGACTTCTCAGACATAGACTTCAGAAGCAAATGACTAGCCACTTACCTGGAGTTTAGAAATGAACAAAATAACACATATACCTGACACAAGGTACATAGGAACTCACCAAAATACCTTACTCAGAGCTCTATCTACTCTACCACTAGTTCTTTTCCTTTAGCACTGGGACCCTCTCCCATTTATTTAGTTAAACAGTAAAACAATTATTTTAATCATAAAAAATAACCAAATACTAGAGATACAGTAAAAATCTATAAACATGCAGATGATTTCTAGTTAAGAGTTTCCTTCCTACCCAGTACTAAAGGAAATCCTACCAACCCTTTCTTAAGTTAGCCTCTATCTATATAGTAAAACTCAATGGAAGGTTTGAAGTATTTACCAATAGAAAAGTAGCACTGAAGTTATCTTAACTTTTACAATTACTACCCTTGCTAGCAGTGAAGAACACTTCTGGTTTTTTGATGATAACAAAGTTTGGTGGAGAATATGAATAAGAAATCTTCTCTCCATTACCATGTTTCCTATTTATAGCTAAGTCACGTTCAAATCCCAATCAAGTTTATCTCTAATAATTATTGGGTCTCACACGATCCTACTAATTAATCACATCCTATGAAGCTTTACAAGTGTCCTTATTACAGACACGTTTCCTCCACAGAGATGCCAAGCGACGTAAAAATATCTTGTAAGCTATCATTCTTACTTAAGTAATGATATTAAAGCATAGGTGGCGATCTTATTAGAGGGAAAACTCTGCCTAATAACATCCTTGACCTATTATAACATTCCTACCACTAGGACTGGTAATTCACATTGTTGGCAAAGTTCTTTGTAACTTTCCATCATGAAGTTATCACCTTTACCATTCTGAGTTTTACAAATTTGTCGTCCCCCGTTGGCGTAGTCTCTCAACCTGATTCGGCTTGCCTAATTAGGGTGTGACAACTCCTCCACCTTAAAAATAAATTTTGTGCCTAAGAAAAGATGTAGGTATTGTTCCCCTACAGTGCTTTCTCTCTCCCATGTATCTTTTTTTACCTTATGGTTCTGCCACAGGACTTTAACGAAAGGAATCTCTATTTTTTCGAAGTATTTTAACTTCTCTATCCAAGATACACATCGACTCTTCTTCATATAACAGACTGGGTTCTACCTCCAACATTTCCACTTGTACCACATGATCCGGATCTAAGCGATACCTTCATAACATTGATACATGAAATGCGTCATGGATATTGGATAATTCTGTTGGCAAGGCTAATCGATATGCCACCAGTCCAGTGCGCTTTGGTATCTTGTAAGGACTAATGAGTCATGAGCTAAGTTTCCCCTTTAGTCCTAAGAAAATGATCTTTTTCCAAGGCAAAACTTTAAGGAACGCCTTGTTGCCAACTTCATATGATATATCTTTCCTACTTCTGTCTACCTATGCTTTTCGTCAATCTTGAACAACCTTAAAGTGGTTTTTAATGACCATCACTTTTTCTTCCATCTCTCGGATGAAGTCTGCCCCAACTAGCTTCTACCCACTAAGCTCCATCCAATATATTAGTGATCTACATTTTCTTCCATACAATGCTTTGAAAGGCAACATGACCAAACTGGCATGATAACTATTGTTGTAGGTGAATTCAGCCGAAGGTAGGTACTTCTACCAATAAAACCCAAAGTCAATCACACAACTTCAAAGCATGTCCTCTAGTACTTAGATCTCTTTCTCCAATTGTTGGTCTGTAGGTGGAAAGCGGTACTAAACTGAAGCTTGGTTCTTAGAGATTTCTATAACTATTTCCAGAACCTAGACATAAACCTAGGATCTTGATCAGAAACAATTGTAGATGGTATTTCGTGCAAGTGAAATATATGTGATATGTACAATGTCACTAACCTTTTTAGCGGGTAGTTCATTCACACCACCATGAATTGAGCTGACTTCGTCAATTGATCCACAATTACCCAAACAACATTTTTCATGGATGGGCCAATGAGTAACCCTGAGAAAAAAATCCATTGTGATTATGTCCCACTTCCATTTAAGGATTTCCAATGAGCACAATTTACCAGAAGGAACTTGATCTTCTACTTTGACCCTCTGGAAAGTTTGGCACTTCATTACAAACTTCGATATATCTCTTTTCATTCCTGGCTACCAAAATAGTTGTTTCAGATCCCTGTACATCTTTACACTTCTTGGATGAAGGGAATAGGATCTTTGATGTGCTTCATCCAAGATTTCTTGCCTCAATTTTTCTTCATTGGGAACATACAGTCTTTCCATAAAGCGTAATTCTTCTTCTTTACCAAGGCTGAAATTATTAACATTTCCAGACTTCATGCGCTCCTTTATTTCCTTACATCACGCATGTTTCAACTGAGTATCCTAGATTGAGATAAAAACACATGTTGTGCTTTTAACTCAACAAGAATTTTCCCATCATTCTCCAGACATACACTTGCTCTCAAGGTGGCTAAAGTCATTACAGTCTTCCTACTCAAGACATCAGCAACCACATTCGCCTTGCTTGGATGGTATTAAATGGTCAAGTAGTAATCCTTTAGTAGCTCGATCCATCTTTGTTGACATAAATTTAGCCCATTCTGAGTGAGCAGATACTTTAAGCTTTTATGGTTAGAGAATATACGAACCTTCTCCCTATAGAGATAATGCCTCCAAATTTTAAGAGCTAATACTACATTTGCTAACTTTGAATCATGAGTTGGGTGGTTCTTTTCATGTGTCTTTAGTTGGCGTGATGCATAAGCAATCACCTTCCCCTTTTACATGAGTACACACCCTAACCCATTCAATGATGCATCCATAAATACAACATATTCTACCCCTGATTCTACTTGATTTGACACTGGGGCTTCATTCAATTCTTTCGTCAACTCATCGAAACTATGTTGACATTCTTCGGCCAATGGAACTTCATTCAATCAGGTCAATGGTGTTGCTATTGTAGAGAATCCTGTCACAAACCTCTTGTAATATCCTGCCAATCCAAGGAAATTGAAGATTTCAATCAAGTATAGCCCATATCTTCTCGAGGTCTACTTTGATTCCTTTGGCAAAGATAATATGGCCTAGGGAAATGATACAACAAATCAAAATAAGGCTAGAATACTCTATTAATCAGATTTAGGAATAAAACTATCATGTTGGTCAAACCAGAAGGGATTACCAAAAAATTCTTAGTGTCCATAGCGTGTAAAAAATGAAATCTTTTGAATATCATCTCTTTTTATCTTCACCTGATAATAGCCAGATCGCATATCGATCTTCGAAAATACCTTAGCTCCATTGAGCTGATCAAACAAGTCCTTAATCTTGGGTAACAGGTACTTGTTCTTTGTGGTCACTTTGTTTAGTTGCCTATAGTCAATAGAAAACCTAAGGGTTTCATCCTTTTTCTTAACAAATAGTATGGGCGCACCCCAAGGTGTAACACTTAGTCTGATGAACCCCTTTTCCAACAAATCTTGTAGCTAAGTATTCAATTCCTTATGCTCTACTAGGGCCATTTTGTAAAGCACGCTTGATATAAGAGTTGTTCCTGGTGCC
This sequence comes from Gossypium schwendimanii, assembly GCA_013677275.1. Classification (NCBI taxonomy): domain Eukaryota; kingdom Viridiplantae; phylum Streptophyta; class Magnoliopsida; order Malvales; family Malvaceae; genus Gossypium; species Gossypium schwendimanii. Next base: position 16,301 of record JABFAF010279001.1, read on the forward strand.
ACATCAATAAATAATTCCACATCTTTGTTCGGCGAAATCCTTGGTAATTCCTCAAGAAAGATATTAGAAAATTCGTTCACAATCGGTACCCATCCAAAGTCTCCTCTAACCCTATTAGAATTTAGATATGCCCTATTTTACTCCAGATACAAACACCATTTTTGCCATTACCGATTATTAGCCATACCCATCGGGACTTGCACTCAACCATAGCGTTATTGTAGCTCCCTAAAATAGGGCCTAAGAGTTTTAAGGCTAATTTAAGAATTTTAGCCTTAGAGTGTTCTAAATTTTGTTACATGGTATATTGGTAATGTTTTCGATTATGGTTTTTAGAGAACCAAATCAATTTTTGAAAAATTATTCCGGAAACCTTTAATTTTACAAAAAGGATTGATTTGTAACAGGGTTGAAATTATGAGCATTTGTGTTGTAGTTTTACCAAATTTTAAAATTAAACCTGAAAACCCCCACCTATAGCTTGTGTTCACTTTATTTTCTCTTCTTTGCTTGCTTGTGTCATCTCTTTGCTCTTCCAATCGCCTACCATCAATTTTCTTTCTTATATCTTCATTCTTTTTTATTTCCATCATCACACAAGTCTTTAATCTTCATAATACTTTAAGAAAACACCCCAAAATTCCATTAATTTCTTCATATTCTCCACTTGTGGGTTTTTCAGATTTGCATTAAAAACTCAGTTATTCTTCCATCAGAGGTAATCATTCACTTTCTCACTAGTTTTTAATGTTGACTGGCCTTTGAAACTGAGTTTTGAGTTATTAAATTGCATGTTTTAAATAAAAGCCGAAAATAGAATCGTTAATAGTGAATTTCAGATTTTTGAGTAAAAATGTGATTTCAAAGTGTAATCAGTAGGTTTTGACATGATTAAGAGGGTTTTAAACTTGCTTTGAAGTTTCACTGAAGATTTCTTGAGTTTTAATGAATTTTTGAAAAATAGCCATAAACATGTTAAAAAAGTTGATACCATGAATTGAGTAGATTAACGTAGTTTAAGGGTTGAGAATTAGTCATAGGTGAATTATAAGATGAACGGAATTGGTTTTTGGAAAAAATACTAAGTATAGATCGAGATATTCAAATTTAAAGTTTGCTATGTTAAAGTTTCGGTTACATGAGATTTTAGTTTAAGCTTATATTTTTGATTGCTTGTGGTGAGTCCTTAGTTGATTTTTGAATGTATTGTTATGTGAATTATTGTGTTGAAGCTTCAAATTTGATAGGACCATCTACGAGTTAGGAATTGCTAGTTTGAGCTTTCGGCTTTTTGGCGAAAGTGTATTGGTGAGTGTTTGGAATAATTGCTCGTGGTCATGATTCGATGTATTATTTAGGAATTTAGTTGTAGCTTGAACCCCTACTCTAAATTCTGAGTGTAAGCTTTCTCGTGTTTATGAATAACTTATGTATTATTTCCTTGTGTTATAGTAAAAAAGTGAATTGAGATGATATGCCATTACATATGTTATGTGTTCATGGTTACCGCTGTGGAAGTGTATATGTGGGCATATAATACATGCTAAGTGACAAGGATTATAATGTGCCAATGATGCGTATATACAATGATAGTGAGCTAAAAATTGATAAGTAATTTGTGTGTTTAATAACGATTATTTTGGCCTTGTGATTCTTGAGACTGTTGGATATTGTTGGCATACCAGAGGATTGTGAGCACTCACTTATATGTTTGGAGAGATAAGGGAATGTGAGCTAAGCTCCATTCAATGAGACGTGTTTGATGTATTGCAGAGTGTTAATTTTATACTTCACCTTTGGGGCATGTTTGACTCTATGAATCTGTGTGGTGTGTTGGAGATCCGTGTATCCGATGAGTGGTGATAGTGCCCACTTTTACATTTCATAGCTCAAGTGCCAAATTATCTACATATATGATCGTATGAATTGTGATGTAAGCATGAATGTATGTATTGAATCTATAAATAAAATATCGAATATGTATGTGAGGTAAAATATGTCAACTAATTTAAGGATGCTATAATTTTGCTACATGTATGTTTCACTAATGCTTGATGTACAGTTTGCCTGGTAGTTGTTCAAGGCATTCACTGAGCTTATTAAGTTCACCCACCCCATTCTTAAACCATTGTAGATTAGTCGTGTACCGGTGTGAGCCGTGTGGATTCTAAGGGGTGATCCAAACAAGTTCATTTTCATTTTTTCGTAGGTGTTATTATAACTATTTATATTTTTAGAATAAGGAAGTTTTTGGATGCTTTCATAGTCTATTCATTCTTAGGATTATGAGATTTTTTTGTAATATGTTGATTATTACTTGGACCTAATTTTGGTGTTTGAAACCATTGATATGGACGATTTGATGTTTATTCGGTATACTAATGGATTCATGATGAATAGATTTGGTGTTGGAATTGTCAATAGGCTTATATGTGTTGTATTTTTTAGGTCTGAAATAGAGGTATTGATATTCATGTGTTAAAAATGATACCTCTATGATTTTAAAATGTGCAGGAAGTTAGAATCATAAATTGATATCGATATAATACCACAAATATCGATACTCGAGGTAAAATTACCGACACTTTTTTCAATGTACCGATAATTTTAGGTGTTTCATTTTTTTATTGAGAAACAAAATGTTGTTTTGGTATCGATACTGAATGAAGGAAATATTGATACCTATGTGCTAATATCGATACCTACGTACTTGATTGGGAAATTTTGTTAAGTGGCCCTTATGTATGTAAAAATGTTATTATATGATGCTTAAGGTATGTTTAGCAAGACTTAATGGTAATTAGGAGCTTGTTTCACTTAAAACTTGAGCAAATACTAAAATTGATGACGTTTATTTCAGAATGGCCTTTTAGTTGTTGTGAATGACATGAGACGGTGTTGGGGCATCCTGATATTCGAGCTCCACGATTGGGCCGGGTATAGGGTGTTATATTTGGTGGTATCAGTAGCTAGGTTCATTAACACTCGGACCTAGTGATTGTTGATGTGCTGATTGGAGTTTTGCAACCCATGGATCTAGAAATTCAAGTGTTTAAGTTACTTTGATTGTTTGGACTATTTGAAATTCAAAGGCACGTTTTCTCTGTTGATTTATGGAATTGACCTTTTATTGTTTTGAAGTAATATATGGTATGGACTGGTTAACTGAACATAAGGCTAAGGTAATTTTGAGACGAAACTAATTACTTTGAACAATAGTGATGGGTTGAAAATTGATGTTGTTGGTGAAAGATCGAATTTTCTGTCTAATATGGTTTTGGCTTTGAAGGTTGAAAAGGTGTTGGGAAAAGGTTGTGAGGCTTATTTAGTTTATGTGATAAATTCATTTAATAAGGAGTTGAGAGTTCAAGATATTCGCACTATTAATGATTTTCCTGATGTGTTTCCTGAAGAGATATCGGATTTGCCATCGGATTGTGAAGTTGAATTTGGTATTGAGTTCTATCCTGGTACTGCACCGATGTCCATTGCACCCTATCACATGGCACCAAAAGATCTCAAAGGGTTAATGTAAGGCCCTAAAAATAGGTCTAGTAGTTTCGAGTAAGTTTATCGGGTTCTGAGTGAAAAATTAGGAGTTAATCGGGGTTATTAGTAATTTTTCCCTTAGCTTAGTTAATTTAATTTCATTTAAAAAAATTAGGAAATAACATTCTGAAAAATAAAAATATTTTTAGAAAAATTAATTTTATAGTTTTAAATAATTTTTGGGTAAAATAAATGTTTTGGGTCAAATTAGGATTGAAAAATAAATTAAAATGGGGGTTTAATTAAGAGAATTTAAAATTTAATTACATAGGACCATTTTGCAAAACAAGGGACATATTTGAGTGGTTCTATGGCAAATTACCCATATTTTTAGAATTTTGGAGGGAAAGGATTATTTAGTAAAACAAGGGAGTTATGGGATTGGCCTTATGGCAATTTCCCCAATCTTTGGAAATCAGGTGGGGGTTCTTCAGTTCAAAAACATTGCAACCTCGTCACTTCACACACAATTTTCACCCGATTTCTAAGTGTTTTCTCACATTTTTCATTATCATTTTCGAAGTACACATATCAAAGATTAGATTTCAGATTTTATTTTCTCCAAATTCTCGCAAAATTCTCTACAAATGATTTTCAAAGTTGGGAAAAAACTCATCCTAGTTCTTTAAAGATCTTGATCCAGTATTCAATATTGATGATTCTAGATCAATTGAATTTAATTTCTCAACTCTAAATTCATTTTAAAGTTGTTTTTAATAATTATTTTCGATTTAAATAAATTAAAATGGTTTTTCATATCTTGATCTCTTCTCTCTTTAACATGAAATTCATCAATGGTGGATTCATGGTTTTGAGTTGGAATCCAAGTTTAAATGGATATCTAAGCTCAAATCATGTTTATTAAGAGGTTTTTGATTAGAAAATAAAAGATTAAGCTCGTTTGATTGATCAATTTTGACAAACCCGTTTTTAACTAAGAACATGATTGATTTTCCTGAAAATTACGAAATAGTTTCTTTGATAAAATTGATGCTTAAGTTTTGTGTTGATAGGTTAGAAATGATGTTTAGACATGTTTTTTGGTGTAGAGGTCATTTAGGGGTTGAAATTTGTGTTTCAGCTATGCTGTGAGTTTTTTAGTAAGGTAGATTGAAGAGGCATTTTAGATCCATGTAGTTCATGATTTTTTGATTTTTTGATTTTTTGGTTGTTAATGATAGCTTGTAACATGTATTTTATCTCTATTTAATCTCCATAATAAAAAGAGGCCAATGTTATTTAGAATCGAGGACAAACATAGCTACTTGATACACTTTGGCTTGAGAAGCAAAGTGTGAAGGTGGATGGTTTTTAAAGGCAATTGGTAAACATGCTTGTTTACATTCTAAACTGAGGTTTTGAATTGTGTTTCTTATGATTCAATTGTATCTCAAATGGTTTAGATTATTAAAATTGATTTTAATTTTATATAAGCATATGTGTAAATGATTTATGGAAATTGTGAATTGTGTGTTTGGTATGATTGATTTGGATTGTATTGAAGAATAATTGGAGCATGGATTACTATATATCAGTGCACTTGATGATGGTTTTATGATTGATTTTTAGATCCATGGAAAAAGACACTTATTGTGTTTATCTATGTTGGTACTAAAATTGCTAAGTGACATTGTTTAAATTGAAATTTTATATCATGAATTAAATGCTTAAATATCAGTTTTTGTGCCTTGTATGATTGGTTATAATGTTAACATTGCATGGTAGATCCATTGGATATAAATGGCATGCCATAGGATTAGTGAGTACCCACCACTATATGTGTTATTTGTGAGCATATGGCTTTAGGAGTATTGATTTTGTTGGAGTGGATAAAGGAGTATTGAGCCTTTTTCTCCACTCAATTATTGGTGATTTCGAGGTGATATGAGTGTGTGGCTATGCCCCACTCAACCAGAGTATTGTATCGATATTTGGAAGATCAGAGATCCGTTTATCCAGTGCATGATCACATGTTTATATTTTACCATGGATGCCATTTGCCAATATAAGTTTTTGTTTGTTAATTAAATTAAGTTACCACATGCCATAATAAATGTGATTTTTACTAGTGGAATAACATATAGAATTATGCTATTGTGATGTTACATTGCTGTTGGAAATTTCAGTCAATTGAATGCTATAATTGTGCATGAAAATATAATTGAAACTATGATTCATATACTCAAAATTTGATACATGATTTGCCTTAGTTTAAGTATGTTTTTTGTGTGATTTACTTATAGAATTTATGGCCACTCACTGAGCTTTTTCAGCTCACACCCTCACAACATTGTGCATAATTTTCTTTTTTTTGGCTTTGGAGAGTTGAGGAGAAAGGGCAATGCTTGTCCAATTTTAAGGCTATTTGGTACTATAGATTAAGGAATCTTCTTTAGAAACATTAGAGGCTATTGTGGCACTTAATTGAGATAATTCGATATACTTGTAATGGACATTTGAGACTTTTATTTGGATTTTAATTTTGAGATGTTATACATGTTTTTTTTAATGATTTATTTTATGGTTAAATGTTGTGTGGATTATGGTATGTTCCTAAGTGATATCATGGTGATTGAAGCATGAAATTTTCACTAATACATTTTAATTATAGCTTGTCAATGAGTGGATAGTTTTGTTGCTAAGGTAAGTCCATTGTATGATTTAATTATTTTTTGTTAAGCATGATTTTGAATGTTTAAATTATGATTWCATGTTGGTTATTAGTTGTAATTAGATTAATTAAAATTGTATATATATGATTAAGGTAATAAAACTTAGCTAATATAGCCTTAACTAATAAATGAATTAAGGAAAAATGGTTAATTAAATTGAATTTTAGGGGTTTCCCAAAATTTATTAAAAGGAAGTTGGTAATCATTTAGAATTAAAATCAGGATCATTTAGTTTTAGTGGTAAAATTACTAAAAACCCTTAGGGTTAAATCCTTAAAAATAGTTTTAAAATGGTTCACAAATCGCTTCCGCAATATGATTAGACATTTATTAGTTAGAATTAAGGTGTATAAGGTTGGGGTGGTTTTGTGCTGGAGGGTCACTTTGTGGCTAATGTATCGCTTCGGATCTGGGTCAGTCTATTTCGGTCGAGTTTGGGGTGTCACATTTGGTGGTATCAGAGCCAGATTTGTTAAACATTAAATTCACAGGTTTTGTAACTTTGGAGCCTAGCCTCCCTAATAATATTGCTTGAAATTGTCTATTTTAATCTTGCATGTTCTTTATTTTATAAACTGTCTTCTGGGGTAAGAATCAGGAACACAATGCCCTATAAGAAATTATACTTAGTTAAGCGTTGGATCACTTACCGCTACTCACTTCTGGTACATTTTCCCTACTTTTTCTTTAATATTCCATCTACGTTACATCTCCATAATTAGGAAGAGGTAGTCACGGTGCATTGCCGACACCACCGCAACCACATAAAGATGTACCACTGCCGCCACTGCATGGGGATGCACTTCCGTGGCTGCGTGAAAATGCTCATCTAGATCGAGTTGAGCACTTGATATCTGAGAAGATCGAGGTGCTGCAGCTTATTGCTTGTGCCAATGCTGCTTTTGTCCACCAAGGATTACCACTAGAGCGTCTGTGAGCTCTAGGTGGTAAGGAGTTTTAAGGAGTTAGGAGAGGAGACCCTACTCGTGCTGAGTACTGGTTGGAGAGAGCTCTAGGTGCGAGCTCTAGGCTCATTGCTGGTGGGTGACAATCGAGCGTGGTACTGCACCTGATAGAGTGGATTGGGACTTTTTCTTGGAGTCTTTTGGAAGGAAGTTCATGGGACAACAATATCTGGAGGCAAGGAGATGCGGGTATGTGCATTTGAGCTAGTATGTGCCTGAGTTGGTGGTTCAAGAGGCTAGTCGTTGTAAGAGGTTTAGGTTTGGACTGAACTAGGATATTAAGTTGTATCTAGTAGTGCAGTCTACTAAGGTCTTTGACGAGTTGGCTAGGAAGGCCCGAGCTTTAGAGGAGACTTTGGGTGAGGAGCCCAAAGCTGTTACTGTTGGGATTGTTAAGAGGTCATTTGAATTTGCTAGTGGACCTATCTGAAAGGCCAGGAGGGGTTATTTTGGGAGGTTTGGATGACGTGTTGCGTTAGGCCAGGGTCTGGTTAGACAGACTAGAAGAGTTGTGATTGACGCAAGTGATTAGGGACCTACTATGATGCCATTGTGTGAGCATTGTAACCGTAGGCATCCTGGTGAGTGTTGGAGGGTGACTAGTGCCTATATTGCTTACAGATTGCCTGAGGAGGGTAGTTATGGCTAAAGACCAGCATGCTGTTGCCGCTGCTATCGTTGTTGCTGCACCTGCTCCGGCTCGAAGGAGAGGCCATGGTAGAGGTGATGGTGGTACAAGGTTTGGATAGAGAGGAACTGCTCAAGTTAAAACTTGAGTTTCAGCTAGAGTATATATAGTTAGAGAGCCCTAGGCTAGAGAGGTCACGGACGTCATCACAAGTACATTCACTCTACAATCTTTTTCTCTTCTAGATTTACTAGATTCTGGTGCTACGAGATCGTTTATTCTGAAAGATGTAGCTAGAGAGTTGGGATTTTTGTAGAGACTGTAAAATTATGCCCAAAGATCAATCATGAGATGGTTGTAATAACATACTTGATTTATCATGTTTATTAATATAA
>JABFAF010279042.1:5004-45046 GCA_013677275.1 Gossypium schwendimanii
TTTGCATGGCCAGCCTTCTTTTCCCTCCAATCACTGTCAAACTCAGTCACATTAAATAGTAGGAAATACCAACATTAGCTTCTTCTTTTTTCTCAGAATATAGTAATTTTTAGACTAATATTCTTGCCCAATATTTTCTTTTTTTACCCTTTCATGCTGAATTTATTTCTAGCTGATGTTTTTATGTCACACTATTTCTTTATAATATTTTATATATAACTTTCTTTTTATTTTTTTTCTGAAAAAGCAAGCATGAAATCTTTTATTCTTGGGAAAAGGAGATTCCCAAAATCAAAAGAAATGGAAAATAAATAAAAATACAAAAGGAACAGTCGTGAATGAACATTGCATAAACTCATCAATCAGGGGGAAAAAAAAACAGTTAAAAGGTTAGTGGCTTAGTGGAGTAAAGAAGGGTTGGATGTTGAACTAAAACCCACAATTTCTTTTCTTTCTTATTATTTACAGAAAATTTACAAGTCTAAAAAGATCAAAAGGATCAGTTTTGCCTTCTTCATCTTCTTCAATGGTTTCATTTACACAGTTTTGTATATTGTATTTCTACTTTATTGCCTCTGTTGTATCCCAAGTTTCAGGTATGTTTAGTAAATCTCTGTATTCATGGAATTCCAGGATTGTTTATCATGTATTATGATTACATGAATTAAGAATTAAGGAAGAAATCTTGGGAAATTTTGTATATGATCAACATCGTGGTTTTTGTTTTTTTTAATGGTGCCTCTGCAGAGTTTATCAGTATAGATTGTGGAAGCACAAGTAATTACAATGACCCTAGTACTGGACTTTCATGGAGTTCAGACATTGATATCATGAAACATGGGAGACAAGTGACGGTCGAAAACCCGAACGGGAACTCGATGCAGTTTCGAACTCGAAGAGACTTCCCTTCGGACAACAAGAAGTACTGTTACAATTTGAGCACCAAGGAGAGAAGAAGGTACCTTGTTCGTGCAACCTTTCAGTATGGGAGCCCTGCGAATGTAGATGCATATCCCAAATTTGAAATTTATCTAGATGCAACTCGGTGGGCAACTGTGACAATTCAGGATGGCTCCAGGAAATATGTGAATGAAATGATCATAAGGGCTCCTTCAGATTCCATTGATGTTTGCATATGCTGTGCAACAACTGGTTTTCCTTTCATTTCCACTCTTGAGCTTCGCCCCTTGAATCTCTCCATGTATGCAACAGATTATGAGGGTGATTTCTTCTTGAATGTTGCAGCAAGAGTGAATTTTGGTGCTTTAACTAAGGATTTAGTGAGGTAAAGTATGATCTGCCATGGTATCTGAGAACTGTTTGATGTTTTGCTTCATATGCAAGGCATTTGATGGCATCCGTTTTGATTTATGAAATTGGAATTTGCATTTGTAGGTACCCAGATGATCCATATGACAGATTTTGGGAGTCTGATCTTGATAGGAGGCAAAATTTTCTTGTAGGAGTGGCACCTGGAACAGCAAGAATCAGCACTTCGAAGAATGTTGATATAAGAACCAGAGAATATCCGCCTGTTAAAGTGATGCAAACAGCAGTTGTGGGCACTGAAGGAGAGCTTAGCTACAGGTTGAACCTCGAAGGGTTCCCAGCCAATGCTCGAGCCTATGCGTACTTTGCTGAAATTGAAGATTTGGCTCCGAATGAAACCCGTAAATTCCAACTGCGAGAACCTTACATCCCTGATTATAGCAATGCTGTGGTGAACATAGCTGAGAATGCCAACGGAAGCTACACGCTATATGAACCGAGTTATATGAACGTCACCCTCGATTTCGTTCTATCATTCACCTTTTCCAAGACAAATGATTCCACTGAAGGACCACTCCTTAATGCAATGGAGATAAGCAAATACCAGCAGATTGCTGCCAAAACCGAGAGGCAAGATGGTAAGATGGCCTTGGTGTGTTTTGATTTTATATAACTTTTGATCATATTGCACATTATAGCATGTGTGTTCAAGGAATTGGCTTGACTCAATGAGCTAAATGACTCAGTGCCTTGTTGAATTGTCAGTGACTGCTCTCAATGCCATTCGCAATATGTCCGCTGAAAGCGTTTGGGCGAATGAAGGAGGTGATCCTTGTGTTCCTACTCATTGGGAATGGGTAAATTGCAGCCCAACGCCACCACCAAGAATAACAAAAATGTAATGCATTTGAACTTGGTAAATTTCTTGTTCATTTCATAACTTATATTACACTTTACTGAATTATCTTTGGTCATTAAAACAACTTTGTTAAGTTCTTTTTAGATTGGTTATTCTATTCTTCATGATGGTTGATGGACTCTTTGAACCTGATGAACAGTGCACTGTCAGGACGGAATCTGAAGGGCCAAATTCCATCTGAGATTAATCACATGGAGGAATTGACTGAGTTGTAAGTCCTATAGTTCTACATCCAAGACTTAATCTTCGCTAATTTTGCCTATTACTATCCACTAAAAAGCTATCATCTTCTTTAGGTGGTTGGACTTCAACTCCTTAACAGGGCCACTCCCTGATATGAGTAACCTTATCAATCTGGAAATTCTGTAAGCTCTTCACCGTACAAAATACATAGACCTGTACTAGCTTTCCTTAAGAATTCAGGATTGGCATTTCACTCTGGTACTTCGTTTTTATCATGAGCTACTCCTCACTCGCATCTTTTGCCGGTGCTTGCAGACATCTGGAGAACAATAAACTTAGCGGTTCACTACCTTTGTACCTCGGTCGTTTGCCCAACTTGCAAGCATTGTATGTGGAAATCTTGATTTCTTATCTCTTATTTCTGGATCATTAAACATAATTAGATAGTTTGTTTTTAACAAAAATTCTATTAGAAGCAGATAGTTTAGGCTTTTTTTTTCCTGATATATCTATTTCAAAGCTTCAACAAAAGGGTAATCTATACGTTTCAGGTACATACAGAACAACTCGTTTTCTGGGGAAATTCCTGCAGCACTGCTGAGCAAGAAAATAAGTTTCAAGTGAGTACCTTTTAGTTATGCATTACTTCTAAGGTCCAGAAAAAAAAGTGGTTCGTATTTGAGGACCATTTTAGTGGATAAATACATAAGTTTTTTGCAACTGCAAAGAATTAAACGTTCCCAGTGTCTTGTTATATCTGCATCCGGAACAACAAATAGGAGCCTGATGATAAGTTGATAAAAGAGCTGTGGCATCATAGGTTCTATAATGCTTTTGATCACATGAAAGACATACAACAATTCATAAAGTATAACTAGCTTGTAAAACCTACGTTATCTAGATTCAAGTGTTAGATACTGATATATTTCTGATATATGTATTTTCTTTTTTAAAGTTCTTTCATATATTTGAACGATCATACTCCTACTAACGTTAAAATATGTGTTTGGCATTCATGTTGGACATGGGTACTTTACGAATCCAGGTGACATAGTGAAAAACCATTTTAAACAAAAGACCCTAACTTCCCTTGGAACTTAACCTCACCACCAAATGATGATGACATTATGCCCTTTACTCAACATGGTACTAAATACTGCACTAGTGATGCTGAAAGACCTTAGGGCAATGCATCTATTTTAAGGATTATAATCCTAGAATCATTAGAATATAAGTAAAGAGTTCTGAAGACAGATCTGAAAATGCAGTGCTATGTGATCCAGCTAGGTAAATTTATAAATAAATCTCTTCTGTTGCAGCTATGAAGGTAATCCTGGACTACATAATGAGGCACAGAGAAAACTGCGTTTTAAGTTGATACTTGGGGCCTCAATTGGAGTGCTGGCAGTTTTATTAATTCTTTTCTTGGGAAGTTTAATATTGCTGCGCAATTTCCGAAGGAAGATGTCTCACCAAAAATGCGATGAAAATGGTGTGAAAATGCTTAGAATTACTTATTGTTTATTACTTATGCAATGTGCAAGCCTTAACATTTCCAACATTGATTTTTTGTTTTCATCAGGTAACTCCACGCAACCAGGCACCAAACAATCAACAGCATGTTCAATAGCACGGGGTGGGCATTTACTGGACGAAGGTGTGGCATACTGTATCTCACTGTCTGATCTAGAAGAAGCAACTAACAACTTTACCAAAAAGATAGGGAAAGGAAGTTTTGGATCTGTCTACTATGGCAAAATGAAAGATGGAAAAGAGGTTGCAGTCAAGACTATGGCTGATTCATCAAGCCACTTGAATAAGCAATTTGTGACTGAGGTAGTGTCCCATAATCCCATTTTTCTAACTCTCTTTACACATTCACAATTTAGTGAACTTATAAATCACTGTATGTGCTAACATGTTTTATAGTTTTAGTAATCCACAGGTAATAAAATCATTAACGGATAAACTAGATTAGGTGAGTAAAAGGAGATTGTAGTCTCGGATAGGGGAAGGGTTTGCACTTTGCAGATATTTGGTTTCGGACCCTAAGAATGCTAGATGCCACCTTTTGAGAGTGACTACATTAATCAACAGGATTATTCTCTTTTGACCATACGGAAAAGCTATGATTTGCCTATATCTGCAATATGAATTTGAGATTTTTAACAGCCTGTTCCTTTTAAGAGAATGTCAAAAGTTTAGGTTCCTAGTTTCTCAGTTGTTCCCACAGACCCCCCCCCNCCCCTTTAACATTCTGTCGTTGTCTAGTGGAAGGAATAATTAAGATTCTCCCATTTAGGCCATACAGTCAACAAAGAACAAAAGGTGGGAAAGTTAGAGCATCCTTATGAAAATAAATTTGTTAGCTGAAAATATCATATGGCTTTGTTTCAATACTATTGAGGCCAGTCCACTTGCAAGGATCAATAATTTGTTTATTCTTGTCCTTGAAACTGGTACATACTGGCCAGTATAACCAATATCAGTACCATATGGATAACCTTGAATTTTTACCTCACACTATATGGTTAAGTGATGACTGAAACATGCTTGCAGGTTGCCCTCTTATCAAGAATTCATCATAGAAACTTGGTTCCTCTAATTGGATACTGCGAAGAAGCTCATCAACGGATATTAGTTTACGAATATATGCACAATGGAACTTTGAGGGATCACATACATGGTTTTCCTCTCTAACAAGAAATCAATTTATTTGTTTTCCATATTTTATCTTTTCCTAAAGCTTAGTGTGGTCAAAACAATTCAGAACCATGTGCATGATGGCAGGTTCAGTCAACCAGAAGCCCTTGGATTGGCTTGCTCGTTTAAAAATTGCGGAAGATGCAGCTAAAGGTTTAGTATTGAAGCTCTCAATAATTCATGCATTGGTATTTAGCTTTTTTAAGAATAAACATAAAGTTAGATTTCTGTAGGCCTTGAGTACTTGCATACTGGCTGCAATCCCAGTATCATTCACCGAGATGTTAAAACAAGCAACATTCTTCTAGACATTAACATGAGAGCAAAAGTGTCCGATTTCGGACTTTCGAGGCAAGCTGAAGAAGATTTAACCCATGTATCAAGTGTGGCACGAGGAACAGTTGGTTACCTAGATCCTGAGTAAGCTATACAGGATACCATTCACTAACAATTTATTATCATGTGCTTACCTAATTCATTTATATGTTGTAACAGATACTATGCAAGTCAACAATTGACTGAAAAGAGTGATGTTTATAGTTTCGGGGTTGTTCTTCTGGAACTTATCTCCGGAAAGAAACCGGTATCAGTAGAAGATTTTGGTCCTGAACTGAACATTGTTCACTGGGTACATTTCTCTGCAACTTTCATCCATTTCTTAGTATATCTGGAGCTGAATCGAAGTAGAAATACCTGAGCTATTTGTTTTTTGTTTTTTGTTTTTTTTACAGGCAAGATCCTTAATACGCAAAGGTGATGTAATAAGCATTGTAGATCCATTTCTGGTAGGAAATGTGAAAATAGAGTCAATCTGGAGGATTGCAGAAGTGGCTATTCAATGTGTCGAACAGCATGGATACTCCCGGCCCAAGATGCAGGAAATCATTTTGGCTATACAAGATGCAATGAAGATAGAGAAAGGGGATGACGGCAATGCAAAGTTAGCTTGTGGTAGTTCCAGGGGCCAATCTTCCAGGAAAACTTTGCTTGCTAGCTTTCTTGAAATTGAGAGTCCTGATTTGTCAAATGGTAGCCTAGTCCCATCTGCTAGATGATTTTGTAGCTCAACCTGCTGATATCTTTGGAGTATGATGAATCTCAATGCCGTTTAACACTTGGCTTGTATATTTGGAATGTAAACAACTGTAACACCTGCTTTTTGATGCGCAACACTAGATGGAAATAGAACCCGGGATTTAGATATCCAAAACCGTAACACGTGTGGGTTTCAATTCTAACTTTTACTACCCTTTCTTGATTCTTAAGTTATAGTCTTCGTTTTGTACCAAGAAAACATATGGAAATAAAAGAAAGTATTTTTAGGTAAGAGAATTGTATTTTAGTCCAACTTTCTTGACCAAATTATATTCATTCAAGATATGGAGAATGTAGAAACTAACGTCGATAATGACAATATAGAATGATCACAAAGCAAAAAGAAAGAAAGAAAAAAAAAGAAAATAATGATTTTACGTGGAAATCTTTTTGGGAAAAAATCACAGGCAGAGAAGAAGAAAATCCACTAATGTTGAAATTCAAATGATACACGAAAAGTTTAGACTACATCTATTTATAGGTTGAAAAACCTTATTATAATCAATGTAAAATAAAACAAGTATAATTCTATATATATGGATTTTAATTTTATTTTATTTTACCACTGTTTTTTTTATTTTAATAAGGATTCGAGTCATTCAATTCTAACAATCTCCACTTTGACATGAATTCTCAACGAATAAGTTCTTTACCACGAACTCTCAACAAACAAGTTCTCCACCTCTTCCACGAAACCCCTTAAGGGGTGTTTTTCAACAATGAACACYAACCAAGTCCAACCAATGCTCAAACTTRGTTATAGGAAGTGACTTAGTCATCATATCTGCAGGATTTTCATGAGTACTAACTTTGCTTACAATAATATCACCACGAGCAATAATACCACGCACAAAATGATATCGAACATCAATGTGCTTTGTTTTCTCATGAAACATTTGATCCTTCGTAAGGAAGACGACGGTCTGATTGTCATAAAACACTGTATTGATCTGAAGGTCTTTACTGAGTTCACCAACGAGTCCCTTTAACCAAATAGCTTATTTACAAGCCTCAATAATCGCCATGTACTCAACTTCAGTAGTAGACAAAGCAGCTATAGTTTGCAAAGTGACTTTCCAACTAATTGCGCAACCTCCAATTGTAAAGACATACCCTGTAAGAGATATTCTTTTATCAAGGTCTCCTATAAAATTAGAATCAACATACCCAATGACTCCATTTCTAGTTCTTTCAAACTGTAAGCAAATATCAGTAGTACCTCGTAAGTATTTGAAAATCCACTAAACTGCTTTCCAATGTTCTTTACCGAGATTTTTCATTATCTACTAATTGCACTAACTGCATTTGACAAATTTGGACGTGAGCAACCATAGCATACGTTAGAAATCTCACCGCACTAGAATATGGAACACGTGACATGTAATCAATCTTATCATCTGATTATGGAGACAAAGTCGATGAAAGTCTGAAGTTTTCTACTTTCGTGACACCATAACTTATGCCTTTTAACACCAACCTTATAACCAAGAAAAACACATTTAATGAATCTAGGTTCCAATTTTCCATTATCAACGTGAGCATACATAGGACACCCAAAAATTTTCAAATTAGAATAATCAGCAGGATTATCAGACCATACCTCTTGTGGAGTCTTTCTCTCAATGGTAACGGACGGAGACTGGTTAATAAAAAAATGCAGTAGAGGCAGCTTCAGCCCAAAACGACTTCGGTAAACAAGCATTCGACAACATACATCGAACCTTTGCAATGATTGTTCTATTCATCCGTTCTGCAACGTCGTTTTACTGTGAAGTATGATGAATTGTCAAGTAAACTCATCAAAACAAAATTCTAAGCCATTATCTGTGCGGAGGTGTTTTATATATTTTTTTGTCTGCTTCTTGATCATAGTTTTCTAAGCCTTAAACACGGAAAACACATCACTTTTCTGCTTCAGGAAGAATGCCCAAGCTTTTCTGGAAAAATCATCAATGATCGTTAGCATATAATTAGCGCCACCCTCGAAGGCACTCTAGATGGTCCCCAAAGATCAGAATGAATATAATCTAGTGTTCCCTTCGTGTTATGGATTCCTCTAGTGAATCAAACTTTCTTTTGCTTCCAAAAAATGTAGTGTTCACAGAACTTTAATTTACTAATGCCTTATCTATCAAGAAGTCCTTTTTTGCTCAACTATACCATGTTGTTCTCACTTATATGCCCTAGACGCATATGCCAAAGTCTAGTAACATCATCACCTGATAAGGAAGAGGAAGCGACACTTGCATCACCAGTAATAGTAGAACCTTGCAAAACATATAACTTGGTAGTCTTTTTTTGCCTTTTCATCACAACGAGGGAACCCTTACTAATCTTTAGAACCCTACTTTAACTGTGTACTTGTGCCCTTTTGAATCAAGAGTACTCAACGAAATCAAGTTCCTATTCAATTCTAGTACATGTCGTACGCCACTAAGTGTTCTAACGACTCCATCGAATATCTTAATTTTGATAGTGCCAATACCTGTAGTTTTACATGAAGCATTATTTCCCATCAAACCAGCACCTTTAGACACTGTTTCATATGTTGTAAACCGATTGGGACTCATATTGATGGTGCAACCAGAATCGAGAATCCACTCCTCGCTCACTTTAGAGTTGACGGTAGAAGCAATTAGGAGTTCACCATCGCTGTAGTCTTCTACAACATCAGCTTCATCGGATTGTTCTGGTTGTTTTCCTTTTTGATCCGTAGTCTCCCTTTTGATCTTATTTTGTAACTTACAACACTCAGAATTAATATGCCCTTTCTTCTTACAAAAGTGACAAGTTTTATCTCTATTTAAATATCTCAATCTATCGTTAGATTTATTGCAAGGATTTTGTTACCGTGTCCTCCCACGATTATCATCACTATTTTATTCTTATCTTCCATGAACAATGAAATCCTCTCCCTAATAGTCGGATCCAACCACAAGATGTTTCATCTTGTCATATGAGGTTAAGGAAGCATAAACTTCATCAACTATGAGATATTTGCGACTATACAAAATTGTATATCTAAAAGTTGAATAAGACGGGGGCAACGAACAAAGTAGAATTAACCCTAAATCTTTTTTATCATACTGAACCTCTATGGCCTCTAGGTCTGAGAGAATTTCTTTAAACATAATTAAGTGTTCGTGCACAGACGCGCCTTTTTCCAAACGATGAGCATAAAGATGCTGCTTTATATGCAACTTGCTAGTTAAGGTTTTTGACATGCATAGTTGTTGTAATTTTGCCCATAATGCAACAACGATCTTCTCCTTCATCACGTCCTATAGAATTTCATTCAACAAATGCAGATCTAATTTCGTTAAAGCCTTTCGATCTTTACGCTTCTTCTCTTTCTCCGTCAATGTCAATGACATCTTATCTATCCCTAGCAGGCCATTCTCTAAATCCATTTGTGCAAGAACTGCCTGTATCTTTATTTGCCATAACATGAATCTAGTGTTGCGATCCAATAGCGAAATATCATACTTCAATGTCGCCATTACCGTGATTGAGACAAGTAACCTAAAAAGCTTTGATATCTAATTTCGTTAAAGCCTTTCGATCTTTACGCTTCTTCTCTTTCTCCGTCAATGTCAATGACATCTTATCTATCCCTAGCACGACATTCTCCAAATCCATTTGTGCAAGAACTGCATGTATCTTTATCTGCCATAACATGAATCTAGTGTTACGATCCAATAGCGAAATATCATACTTCAATGTCACCATTCCCGTGATTGAGACAAGTAACCTGAAAAGCTTTGATACCAGTTTGTAGAAACTAAAGTCGATAATAACAATATAGAATGACCGCAAAGCAAAAAGAAAGAAAAAATAAGAACACATGAATTTTACGTGGAAATCCTTCTAGGAAAAAAACAACAGGAAGAGGAGAAGAAAATTCACTAATGTTGAAATTCGGATGATACAATAGGAGTTTAGACTACATCTGTTTATAGGTTGAAAAACCTTATTTTAATCAATGTCAAATAGATGAAATGTAGTAAGGTTGAAAAGCTTTATTATAATCAATGTAAAATAAAAGAAGTATAATTCTATATGGATTTAACTTTTATTTTATTTTACCACTGTATATTATTTTAACAATGATTTGAGTCACTCAACTCTAACAGAGAATGAATTAAGTAATCGAGTATGTTTGTTGCTGTGGATCCCTATGATAAGATGAGCACAAGGATCTACATGTATGTAAAATAATGGTTGGGTCAATAAAGATGTTGTAAAACATGCATCGGTCTTGCAAATTAAAAAATCGACTTGGTGGGTACGAGTAGAGAATGATGAAATAATAATTGATAACATACTAATATTGTGGTTGTGGGAGCGAGATAGAAAACTTAGATTTCAGATTTTTATTTTTCAATCAGTAATGAAAATTAATTAAAAATAGGTACAATCATAAAAAAAAAACCTCTTTTCTACATTTAATTTTCTACTTCATGTTTACTTGATAATTTGTTTTTTTTTTCTTTAGCTCATGAATTTATCCTTAAAAAGCTTTGTAAATAGTTAAATTTAGCAAGTGTTGGTATAGGTGAGGAAAATCTCAAACATATGAATGAAACACGAACAATTAGTCAAACAGAAAAATCAATCAATGGGACAAGGTTCCAAGGCGTATATCAAACCACTATTTTTAAGGTTCTATTTGCCCCTACTTAGGCTATACTTGATGTGCAAATTAATTTCAAGTAAATAAACCATGAGGATATAATGAAGCCCAAAGATTATTTGTGTTTTGCACTAACGAAAATAACCCACTAAGCACCGATGAGAGTGTAACAAGAAAATCAATTTCTATAATTATTTCCGCAATAATTCTTTATAAATCAATTTAGGAATAGTCGAATATAAAGGAAAAAGATAAAAGAAGTTTTTCAGAAGTTTTTAATATATCTTCCAAATGAAATCTAAATTTCACTTACAAGAATTCTTATGTCTCTTCATGGAGATATAACTTTTCAATAGATATCTTTTTTTAAACAATCACATATTTTAAATAGACATAACTATTCATGTAACATCTCTTAAATAGACATAACAGTTTAAGTAATATTATTTTCAATAATTGTATTTATTTGTTAAAAAATTAAGTGATATAACTCTTCATATTTAGGAGACATAACTCATTATTATGAATAGTCATAACTCTTAATTAATAATCAAAAGTTACAATTTTTAATTACATACACCCTTTCATTTGTAGTTATTGAAGCACTACATATATTTTAAAAATGTTCCAACCATAAATATGTTGAAGGGAGACACATTATAATAGATTAGAAAGTTTACTTTTCATTTTTCTTTAATTTA
The DNA here is from genome assembly GCA_013677275.1 of Gossypium schwendimanii. Taxonomy (NCBI): domain Eukaryota; kingdom Viridiplantae; phylum Streptophyta; class Magnoliopsida; order Malvales; family Malvaceae; genus Gossypium; species Gossypium schwendimanii. The sequence continues at coordinate 16,508 of JABFAF010279042.1, forward strand.
TAGCCATTAAAGTATTCAACTCTCAATTCACTTCTGAATTGAAACAACTTTTTTAGAGTTTTATATTATTGAGTTTTCTTAGTTTAATTTAATTTCTAATTCTCATACTTTGTTTTTATATCTTTTATGTTGCTTTTCAATCTACAGTGACCTAAATCATTTATATGTTTGGGAGATTCGTTAGTTCGTGGCTTAGTAATTAAAATATGATTAAAATTTAATTTATAAAATTTACCGTCCCAATTTTTGGAAGTTCGATGCCAGATTTTCTAATCCGAGCCATTCCATGAAATTAGACCAAGAGGTTTCCGAAAATGTGCATGATAGTGAATGAAGGGTTCATTAAAGGGTTAATGTTCATTAATTAGATGTGTTAAATTATTAGAAATGAGAATTTAGATTTTAAGGCTTATGGACTAGATTCTAGGAATAACAAAATTTTAAGGTCAATGCGCGATAACTAGAAAATAGAATTTTGAGAAGTCCTTATTTGGTAATTAAGCTAATCCCATCTAAGTAAATTTTTCATTTTGAATTAGCTAAGGAGGAACGGATGGAGTTAGTTCATTTACACAATTTCTTTTCTTTTCTATACCAAAATTCTCACAATTTTCTCTCAACTTTCCTTGCATTTTCATAATCAATCTTTGAGTTTTATTGGATCAAATCAATTCATAAGTATGTTTTTAAATAAAATCTTCCATCAAAAAACAATTTAATAAGAAGTTTTAACATTATTTTCTTTTTTTCTTTAGCTTATGTTGGAATTTTTAAAAAGGAAGAGGAGTAAAGTTTTCATTTGATTTCTTAATCAAATATTTGTTTCTACAGTAAAGTAATGTGGTTTCTAATATTAATCTATGATTTCTAAATATTAGAACCTTTTTTTTTTTCTAAATTCTTTCATTTTCTTCATCTTTTTAGCATTTTTCAAGGTAGATTGTGAAAGCTTCGATTTTATTGTTTCTTGATATTTTTGAGCTAGATTCTTGTTAGATTTGAGTTTAGAAACAAGTGGTATATCTAAAATTTAAGTTTGATCTTAATCTTGGATGAGTTCTTAAAAGATGCCATGGTTAAGTGTTTTAGGAGTTTTAAAGAGAAAGAGAAAGCTTAGGAGCTAGTGTTGTTGATGGTTTTTAGTGTTTAGAAGTTCCTAAACTTAGTTTTGATGTTAGATTTTGATTTTGGATGGGTTAAATTGAATTTCTCTTGAGTTGTAAGGAAATGTGAGAAAGTTTTTTGCTATATCGAGTTGCATCTCATCAGTGGATTTAGGTGGATTTGATGTTGAATTATGTTTCTCAAACCTTATTTTATTGTTTTGATTATAGTTTGTGAGAAAGAAAGTGGCCGAATTGTCTAAGACCAAAAGGAATAAAGAGATCGTAGAGGCATAATTGTTTCGGTTTGTGCTAGCTTAATTCAATTATGTAATACGGATGTGATTAAGTAATCTACCTTATGATTTATTGATGATTCTAAGTTGTTGGTTATATGTTGGTTAATGTTTGATTTATGCCTATGTCGATTACATGTTTAAACTTTGGTTGTGGTGGATTTATAAAAAATGCATGTTATTTCCTTTTGAATGATTTGTCATGAAAATGTAGGACTGGTTCTTGTGATATATGATGGTAATTGACAATGCTTGATGATTCTAAGACATGTTTAATAATAATCGCCATATTAAACAATATTGGAAATTATTCTAGTATTGTTTGCATGCTATAGGATTATTTGTGATGGAGGAGGACTTGACACTTGTTTGCATTCTATTAGTACTTGTACTCATTTATATTTGACATTTGTGTACATTATTGGTGTGTTAGGGAAAATTGTTTACATGCATCGATGCATTTTTTTCCATTTGGCACTTGTGCACGACTTTTTTGGTGTGTTAGGGGTTTGATTTGTATATTGTTCATTGTTCTATATTTTGTTAATAGGGGCATATTCTAATTATGATTCAATATGGTAATGATGGATATGAATTGGATTTGTTGATGATCATGATACTTGGAAATATGATATGCAAAGTTTTGTGGCAATGCTCAAGTATGGTTTGATTATGTTTAATGATTTGAATTGTGTATGGAAATTTGTTAAACGAGGCAAAACTGATATTGCATTGATTATTTGAGTATGAGAATTGATACCCTCTTGATGAGTTAGCATGCACTATTACTTAATGGTTATATATCATAAACTTAGTTATGTTAGCATCATTGAGCTTCAAGAAGCTCAACACGTAGATTCAATGTTCTGTGCACAAGTAGCAGGAGCACATTCGATTCTTGATTTGGTTTTTCTAGCGTCAAGGCTTCAAGTCTCACCTACATCTTTCCTGTTTGTAATTACAATCTATTAAACCTAGGTCACTAGGTGTCTTTTTATGTCTTAAAGTGGACTTCTATGTTGATTTGATGTATTTAACATATTCATTATGTTTTGGTTCATTTTGGAACTTTTGGTTACTTACAAATTGGATTTGGGATACAAATTTCTATGTTGAATATATGTTTTATGGTTTACAATTTACTTGCCTATTGGATTTTTTATCCACTATGTTAATTATGTTTTTGCATATTTTAGACTTGTTTTATCATGTCAAATATGTTTGCTATGGTTTGGTTGCATGTGGCACATGTTTAAGAACTTTTATAGACCCAATTTTGTGAATTGCAATGCTTATTATTTTTTTTTTTTTGCATTTTTGGGCTTGTGTCTTGAGACTTCAAGAACAATCTCATGTGATTAATGCATTTCTGGGTATATGTCTCGAGACATAGCCTGATGTCTCGAGACATTATATGTCGAGTCTCAAGACATGATGAGATTTTCTTGAGACATAAAACATCAAAGTTAAGGGTCTTATTTTAAAGGCCAAAGTCTTGAGACATGATTTATTGTTTTGAGACATAGACACCAAGGTCTCAGACATGGTTCTATTGTATCGAGACTTCAAACTTTGATGCTAAAATTCAAAAACATGGGAGGCATGCCTCGAGACATGGCTTAATTATCTCAAGACATAAACTTGCATTTTGCTTGTTTGATCCCAGGATTCGTAACCCAACTTTGTATTTTACTATCTTTGACCTCAGTTTGATATATGTGGTCCCTTTTGAGTTCATTAAAATCATTTTCACTTGTAATATCTTTCAATTGCATTTTCCACTCTTGACTTATTTTTGCTCGAATTTTTTGCTTCGATGATTGTTCCCATATGTGTTTGAGTTGCTTCAGCAATGAATGTGTCATTTTACATTCAATATGCTTCTAGGTCAAGTGTAGGATGTTACAGAAAGATGATTACGATTTAACTTTCTTGATTTGTACACATGTTATTAATTTTATATAATATGTAGGTTAAAAAAATTCCGAGGGAAAGTGTGTTGAGAGCCAACCACCCATTTTGCTTTAGTGATCTAGTTAGAGGTTACCTAAGAATAGTTTCAGGGAAAATGACCAACTAAGGACCATATTTTTTAACACCCTAAAATAAGGCCTAAGAGTTTTGAGGATATTTTAGGAATTTTAGCCTATATATGCTTGGAATTTTGTAAGGTTGGTATTCGATAATGTTTTCGACAATGGCTATTAGGAAATTAAGTCAATTTTTGAAAATGATTTTTAAATACCTTTAATTTTAGGAAACGGACTAATTTGTAACAGGGTTTAAACTTTGAGCATTTATGTTGCAGTTTCGCCAATTTTTAAAGTTGAACCTATTTCTTTCCCCGCCAACATGTTTTTACGTCAGATTTTTCCCATTCATTATGCTTGCTGTCCCTTTGATTTTCTTAGCTCTCCTCACTCAATATTGACTCCCAAACTATGATTCTTTGATTTCTACTATTATCAAAGCCTTAAACCTCCATAAAATCTCTTCAAAACACCCAAAAACTCCATTGATTTCACCATTATCAAGTTATTAGGTTTTCTTGGGTTTGCGTCAAAAGTTTGATATTTGGAAATAAAAGGTAATGTATTGATTCCTTATTAGTTTTCATGATATTTAGTCATTAAAATTGAATTATTAGCCTCAAATCGCATAATTCAAATAAAATCCAAAATTTGGTTGTTAATGGTGAATTTTGGGTCTGTGGATTAAAAATTGGTTTTAAAGTGTTTTTCAACTTGTTTTAACATAATTAGATTGTTTCTAAAGTTACTTTAAAGTTTTGTTAAGGTTTTATCGTGTTTTAATGAATTTTCGTTATTATGGCCAAAACTTGTCAAAAAATTTCGATACCTTGGGGCATGTAGTTTTGTGTAGTTTAAAGGTTGAGAATTAGTAGTAGATGAATATGTAGATGAGTGAAATCTCTTTCATATGAAAATATTAAGTGTAGACTGAGTTATTAAAATTTTAAGTTTGTCATGCTAAAGGTTTTGGTTAGAAGAGAATGAAGCTTAGGCTTATGTTTGTGACTGTTTAAGGTGAATTAGTAGATGATTGTGGATTGTATATTTGTGTGGTTTGTCTTGTTGAAGCGTCAGAGTTAATAGGACCTTCAGCGAGTAGAGATAAAGGTAAAGAAAAGCTTGCCTAAGCTTTTGGTTTTAAACGGAAGCTGATTTTTGGTGAGTGTCTTGGAATAGCTGCTCATAGATGATTCATTGTGTAATTGGAAATTTAGAGGTAGCTTAAACCCCTACTCTAAATTCCGAGTGTAAGTGTTCTTAAACCTATGTTATAATATGATAAATGTGTTGTGCAATTGTGAAAATATGAGCATGTATGAGGTACTATGATATGTGTTGTAAGTTGATGATGACTGCTCTGAAAGTGAATATATGAGTATGTAATTCATGCCATGAGACAGTAAACAAGTGGGTATGTTTTCATAATACGTGACAATGGTTATAATGTGTTGATGGTATGTATATGCAATGAACATGTATGGAAATCAATATGTAAATATGTGTTGATAGTATGGATATTTTGGCCATTTGAACCTTAAGACCATTGGATATAGTTGGCATGCCATAGGATTGTGAGTACTCACCTCTGTGTTGTGATATTTGGGGCATTGAGGCTCGAGATAGGTTTTGGAGAGATAAGAGAATGTGAGCCCAGCTCTATTCAACGGGATATGTGTGTTTGATGTGTTGGAGAGTGTTAGCTATATGTTTCACTTATGGAATATGTTAACTCTAGGAGTCTATGTGGTATGTTGGAGATCTATGTATCCAGTGAGTGGTGATAGAGTCCACTTCATGTTTCATGATCCCAAGAGCCAAGCTATCATTAAATGTATCTAATATGTGTTATAATATATACGTGCGTGAATAATCCTATGAACCGTAAGTAAAAGTATGCATGAAAAACGGTTAACATGTGAAATATGACATGGATTAGAGATATTATGAATATGTTATAAGATTGTTTGTTGTTTCATAATGACTTGTTTGCGTAAAGGTTGTTCTGATCATTCACTGAGATTGTTAAGCTCACCCATTCCATTTTAACCTTTGCAGAGTAGTTGCACTTTCGGTGTGAGCAGTATGACTTCCGAGGAAGTGATCCAAGCCATTCTTTTAGTTGCTATAGTAGATGTAATTGGTTTATATATTTTTGGGACTTTAAGGCAATGTGGTAGACTTCATATCGGTTTTGTGAAGTCAGTTTTGGGCTATGTGCTTGTTGTTTATGTTTGGAAGCATGTGGACTTGAACACGCTATTTGGGCTATTGTTTTAGACATTTTGATGCTTATTTGACTAGGTGAATGAAGCATGATGTTTAGGGATTAAATTGAATGGTTTTATTACTTGCATATGTTGAATTTTTGTAACCTGGAGCAGAGGTATCGATATTAGGGCTTTAAAAATGATACCTTTGTATTTTTTCGAAAGTGTAGGAAGACAGAATAGAGAATTGGTATCGATACCTTGACCCGAGTATCGATACTCTTGGTAAGTTTATCGATACCTTGTGAAATGTATTGATAATTTTTTATGTTTTGTAATTTGACGAGAAACAGAATGCAAGTTTGGTCTCAATTTTCCATATGGTATCGATACCAATTAAGGAAAATATCGATACCCCTGGGACAGTATTGATACCTATGTAATAGCTTTGGAAATTTTGAAATTTGTCCCATTTGTAGATTTGATTGATATTTTTAATACCCTTAATATATGTATGGCATGTTTTAATGATAAGAAGTGGTTGTACGACTATAATTCATACACATGATTAAATAAATATGACGATTGGTTACTTGTGAAACTGTTTGCTGAATGAATTGTTAAACTGTTTGCTAAATGAATGATGCGTGACGGTGGTGTAGTGTCCTTGTAGGCTTAGTGACTGGACCAGGTATAGGGTGTTACACATTTCAAAGTTCATAAACTGTTAAACAAATTGTTGGTGTTTGGGAAGGTGTGACAATGAAACTTCTGCTTTTTTGTAATTGGCCTAAATTTGGAGGTGCATCTGTGTCATTGATTCTAAATTAGGTTTAATTTGATATAGGTTATTAATTTTCATTAACTAAAGGTGATCCTTAATCACCACATTTATGAATTGAGGCTGAACAATAGAAATAACATATTCTTCATATTCATTTTTTTATTGTCTTCTAACTTATATAATTAATTTAGTTAGTTAGTGAGTCAAGTTATAGTTGAAGTCATTTGCACACTTTACTGTGGGTTTTATCCTCGAAATACTTCTATTTGAGCAAATATGGTTCCAACTACAAGAGTAGTTGCAACTTAAGTTGTAGCTGGGCTAAAACCATAACTTGTCATATTTGAAGTTTGCAATCTTTTGAACCAAATCTATTTGAATCTTGAGCTTTTATTCAATTGGAGGTATTCATGGGAAATCTTTAAAGATTGATCTAATGAAGGAAAAAATGACAAAGGATTAGTTTCAAATAGATCATACAAATTAAAAACCCTATTTTATGTTGATTAGATTAGGCCGATTGAAGAATGTCTTGAAGATATCTTTATTTATCCTAAACTTTATTATACTTATTTCGATTTATTTTATACTTATTATATTATCCTTATTACTTATAATAAAATAAGTCAATTGAAAAAATAAAGGGTTCTGAATAATCTGGAAAAATCGAAACTAAGAATAGAAATATTCGACAAACGGGTTCCGAGATTGTTATTATTTTGACATAAGAAAAGGATGTGTAAGATTCCTTTTCTTGTGTCGAAGGCTAGAAATACGAAGAATACTCCTTATAATTATTTGTTCCCCTCATTTATCTTTCCTTTCTATTCCCCACTTACGTATCTTATGTCTAGGATCTAGTCAAATTGAATTTAGAAAACAAAACCCATTCTATGATATTTAAATTTGACACTGACAATAGGAATATAATTACACCCCTCTAATTTAGTCCAATTTAGATTGAAAGAATAAAAAAAGAGAGGTAAAGATAAATAGTCTTCTGCACAATTTAGATAATTGAAGTCCCTTTTTGGAGGCTACTTTTGTGGGAATTGATATTGGAATTTATCCATATTTTAGCAAGCCAATAATGACTATATATGTGAATCTTGTCTTAGTTTGTTGGTAAGAGAATTAACACTTAATTTTTTTAATTAGGAATCATGTTTGTGAGTGCATTTTGTAAGTAAAACTCAAGTAAGTCACTTGGTTTTACAACTAAGTTTTTAGGGGCACTTAGTGGAGAGTGATCTAGATCTTAGTACAAGTGTGAAGTTGCTACAAGGTGAGTGGTAGGACTTAAATCATCACTTGTACGTGGTTAAAGATAGAGAATTGTCTCTTTAAGCAAGGCCCTACAGATGTAGGTGGAAATTGAACTGAATAACCAATCTTTTTGTATTGTTGTTCTTCACTTGTTAGTTGCTTTAGTTATAATTGCATGTATAACTATTCACATATCAACTTGCAAAAATCAATTGTTTCTTTAACTTCCTTGCAAATTTATTTCGTTGTAATTATTACTTGACAACAATACTGTGCACTTGCAGTTATCAGTGAGTAGTGAACATTATTTTTAGGTTCAATTGATTTTCCATTTTGTGCTAATTTTATATACATTATTGCATCCAATCAATGGCTTTAGTTATGGATGACATAAACATTCAAATATTTTTAAAGAATGATAGCTTAGGCTCTCACCAATAACATTTCAAAAGTTGATTGATTGTTTAAAAGAGAGGTAGGCAAGTGACTTATGAGATAAATTGTATGGAGCAAGCAAAAGACCAAATATTTAGTAGTAGGGATGTTTCATGTAGTAAAGTTCTTGTTGTTTGTATATTGTGTGTATGTTGACATTAAACGAGAATAACCTTTTGAAGGGTGTATGGAAAAGTGAAAAGATGTTTAATACCATTGAAAGAAAGAAATCATTTTATATTCTCCACCGCCCCTTGTACAAAAAGAAAGAATTTTGACATTAAAATGGCACTTCATTTGTGTATGAATTTTTTTGAAAAGTTTATTAACCTCACTTTTGTTTTCAAAGTATATAGTAAAATGTATTTGATGTATTGATCAACAAAAATGCAATAGTATAGTTTTTTTTATCAATTGATCAAACCAAGGAAAGGCCCCATAAGTCACTAAATAGTGTTTTAACTAGTTTTGTACTCAATAAAAGTAAGTCACTAAAAAGGTTGTCGATAGGCTTTATTTAAGGAACATGAATTAAAAAAAAAATCTTTTGAGGAAGTTAGGGAGAAATTATTCAAAATAAATTTTAGAACTCTTGCATACTGATGAGTTAATCAACAATGGAAAGTGATAATGGAAGTATTATTGGAGACCAAATAACCTCTAGGTGAATTTGGACAATGAAAGCCTAGCCACTTGTAAAGCTTGTCTTTTATACTTAGTATGAACCAGTAGTGTCCACCTTAGCAGATCCTTCATAAAAAACAATGGTAGGGGAAGACTTCAACAAAAGTTAGATTATCTTGGCAAAATTTGGAAACAGAAATTACATTGTGTTTAATGTTAGAAGCACTCAAAATACCAAGAGTTTGAAAGCACTATTTGATGTATGTTCTTAGTTAAATCATAATAAGTTTTTGGAATTTTGTTACCATAACCTATGGAGACTTTTTCCATGTCATTATATTAATATATGTGTGGCTCAACAGTCATGTGGTGGGATACACCAAAGCTAAGAATCTAAAGATTTGTTGATGTTTGAAAATCAGTAATGTCCTTGACCAAGTTTGTTGCATAATTGACATGAATTATCATTGGTAGAAGTGTTGGTAATTGAAGAATGCCACTGATATGTTAGATTGAGTTAGTTTTTGGGATGCCATGATTGGTTTTTTTATTGTTGTTGGTGTAAGGCGGTGATTTTTGTGATTGGTAGAGTTAATAGGCTTAGTCTATGTAGAAACAACAATGGTAATTGGTTCAATGGCTTATTTTTACTATTCATGACAAAGAAAAATTTCATGATTAGGTAGTTTTTGAAAAAGTTCCTAATATATAATAGTGGAGTTAGTAGTGGTATAAAGATCTCAGAAAACTCTAGACCTAAAACACCATGGATCTTAATTATTAATTTAGAGTGTGAGACTTCGCATCAATAATGGAAAGGTCATAAAAAGAGACTGAATGCTTTATATATCTTCAATTATTGAGTGATATTCTTTCATAAGTCTCATAAGTTGATCATAGAGATAAAAATATCCTTATTTGGGACTTGTTTGCATAAAAAGTGTCAAAAGAGTCTCAAACATTCTTTTATGTTTTATTGGGGAAAATAATAGAGGCAACTGTAGGTTCATTGGATGCTATAAGAGTGTTCTAGATGAGTTGTTCTCGGAGAAACCAAAGAATGCATTAGGATAGACTATAGAGTTATCGTCGGGTTTGGTGGTACGAGACGGAGTGGGAGTAAATCCATCTAGATGATCGCAAAAGGTCATGACCATACATGAGTATAGAGAATTATGCTTCATAAGTGACAGAGTTGTGATTTCGGCTGAGTTTGATCAAAAGTTACAAAGCAAGGTTGAATTGGACTGTTGTAGTAGTATTGCTAGTATTGTCGACATTAACAACAATAGTGTTGGAGGTTATTAGCAAAGGGTGGGGAGACAAAAGGTAAAGATCATACTTGTAGAGCTCTTAAGTTTTGAAACCATAAAAATGCAAAAAAAAAAAATGATGAGTGAATGAAATGATTTGTATTTAAAAGAAAAGCAATGTTTAAATACAAGCAAAGGAAAATAAACATATCAAGATAACTCCTTTAACGAAGAATGATTATATAAAATTAGAAACGTGTTATGTACTTATGATCACCAACCCGAAAACCAGATAAGGTCCTGGTTGCCTACCCTTAACCTGACTAGACCCTACCAAATGGATGCGTGCATGCCTTATAATGGGAGGTTAGTAAGAGGAGCTCGCGATCTCAATTCACACATGCCAAGGGGGTGCTCGCAAAGGGAGCTTGCGGTCTCAATTTGCACATGTCAAAGGGTGCTTGTAATAGGGAGTTCATGGTCCCAGTTCGTATATACCTAAGGAGTTCTCATGTGGGGGGCCACAAAGTCCAACAAGTAGCCCAGAATAGTACACGTGTCCAACATGCATAGAGTCTATTAAAAACGTCAATTCTATGAACAATAGCCATGTATATAAATATTCTATTGTCCCCTTTAATGAGACACAACAAAAAATTTACTCAACAATTGTTGCGGTGAACTTGGATAGATTTCTGGCCAACAGGTTTCTTTAAATTTGAGGAATTTTTTTTGTAAAAATTACAATGGCTCACCCAAATGAAAATTTCCCCTCTAATATTTCATCTGGACAAGCTGGAGCCTCGGGTTCTGGTAGTCAACCCAACGATGCAAACTTGTTAATAATGAGGAGTTAATAAGGAAAGTATAGTCTGACAATTCTAATTTCCATAATAATGTGAATAGCAGGATGAAGGTCTAGGCATGCATGCGAGAGAGGGGCAGAGCGAGATGGATGAGTTGCGAGATGTGAGGGCGTTGCACCCCGAGTCTCAGGACATGAATTGGCTTTTTTGTTCAAACAATCCATTGGCCTCAGAGATAGCAGTAGTGAAATTTTTGCGTGATTTTAAGGTCCCAAAGGATATGTTCGAAGGAAGTAGGGACCCACAAGCCCACCTAACGCAATACAATGATTATATGGACGTGCTAGGACCATGAAATTCTGTAAAATGTAAAGCTTTTTCCACGACACTTAAAGGAAGCGTGAAGGATTGGTACTTGTCCTTTCCTCAAGGCTAAGTTCGAAGTTTCTCCCAGTTAGGTCAGAAGTTCCTAGGAATATTTAGGGCTCACAAGACGATTATGAGTATGCTTATGGGATTGATGCCCATGAAACAGAGAGAAGGTGAGTCTCTCTAGGATTATGTAAAGCGATTTCATACGAAAACTTTAAACACGAAGAACTTAGAAGATCAGTGGGCTATTGATGCTTTCATTACAGGGGTACAAAATGACCATATGTAGTACTCACTACTGATAACAGGCACCGAATTTTGGCAGACTTGTATGAGTGAGCCCACAAGTTTGCAGTGGCAGAGGAGATTAAAAGGGCGTCACGTGAAACCTTTTTAAGGAAAGACAAATGGTTCAGAAACTGAGAGGGAGCTCGCAGTAGGCAAGGACTCCCTAACCAGTTGTTGTGAACACAGGGTGATAGGTAGCAAAGAGCACAGACGCAAGGTGGTTCTCCTAAGTCCTCTTAAAGGTCTCAACCAGAACATATGAGGAAATACATCCCAGGGCAAGTTTAAAGTTTACACTCCTTTGAATGCTACCCATACTTATATTTTGAACCGGGTAAAGAGTCATGGCATCTTGCCCAAACCATCTCCGATGAGGCATAACATAAGAAGGTCAAATTTAAGAGACAAATGTGCCTTTCATAATGACGTTAGGCACAATATTGAAGACTATTTTACTCTAAAGGATGCTATCAAACAGGTAATGCGAAATCATGAACTCATTGAATTTGTTGATCAAGGTACTTCCCAGTAGAGTCAGAGTTCACGTGGTGATCTTAAGGGTAAGCAGAAGGTCAAATGCACCATCCATGTGATTGTAGGTATAGATGAAAACTGGGTAGGTTCTAGTGCAAAGAAAAAGTCTCACATGAGAAGTGTGATGTCTATTAATGCCCCTAAGAGGTCATGTCATCAAGGAATATGAAGCATTGAATTTGGTAATGATGATGAAGAATTGGTCTATGACGAAGAGGGAAATGATCCGATGGTTATTTTTGTGACGATCTCAGGTTTTAAGGTTTAAAGGATATTGGTTAACAATGGAAACATAGTGGAGGTGTTATCTTGAGAGGCATATTAGAAAAAAGGGTTGAAAGACCAAGCTTTATCCAAAGCAAGCCCGTTGTATGGTTTTGCGAACCATCCAGTTGAGATGAAGGGCTCTATCACTATGCCAGCCACCTTAGGGGATGACGAGCATACGAATACGAAATACGTTTAGTTTTTTTTTTGTTTTGGATCATCCCATTGCGTACAATGCCATATTTGGGCCCCAATATGAGGATGAAAAAATTGGTAGTTATAACGTTCTGTATGAAGAAAAAATTGGTAGCTATAACGTTCTGTATGAAGATCAAGTTCCCAACAAGGACATAGGTCAGTTTCTTACGATCAAATCAACAAACTACGAGGCAATTTCATATGTTATCTGTTAAACAAGTGCGACAACCAGCAACTAGGTGACAGAGTTTGCAGGGTACAATGCTAGCAAGTCAAGCCTTAGACTTGAACAACCTAGATGTGAGAGATGAAGAGAGAAGTAAGAAGCCCGAAGTAGTAGAGCACACCAAGACCTTACAACTATTCTGCGACAATGAAGAAATGACTGTAAATATTTCATTAGCGTTAGCAACAGAAGAGAATAGAATGTTGGTTTGATGTCTGAAGGTGAACTTAGATGTTTTTTCTTGCTCAACAGTAGATATACTAGGGGTAGACCCCGGGTGATCATCCATAAGTTGAATGTACTTCCCGAATCGAAACCAGTTAAGCAAAAAAAGAGGAGGTTTGCTCTGCAGGTAGTGGAAGCCATTAGACATGAGGGATCTAAACTGTTATTAGCGGGTTTTATCAGGGAAGTTGAGTATCCAGATTGGGTCTCAAATATGGTTATGGTGAAAAAAGCAAACGACAAATGGAAAATGTGTATTGATTTCACCAACCTCAACAAGGTGTGCCTAAAGACAAATTTCCTTTACCTTCGATTGACCATTTGGTTGATGCCTCTGCAAGTCACATATTCATGAGCTTTATGGACGCTTTTTCAGGTTATAACCAGATTTTTTTGGATCATGATGATCAACTGTCATCTCCGAGGAGAGACTTTTCTGCTATTGGGTCATGCTTTCCGGTCTCAATAACACAAGAGCAACTTGTTAGAGGTTGGTAAACAGAATTTTTAGATAGCAGATAGGACGTGGACTTAATGTTTATGTGGATGGTATGCTAGTGAAAAGTGGGACTATGGAGGAGCATGTGCGGAACTTGCCGGAGGCGTTAGCAGTTTTGAGGGCCCACATCATGAAATTGAATCTTGAAAAGTGTACTTTCCGTGTGGGGCTGGAAAATTTTTGGGTTTTTTTATTTCAGAAAGAGGAGTAGAGGTGAACCCAGGGAATATTTGTGCTATCTTGGAAATGCCTCATCCGTGAACAATAAAGAAAATTTAATGCCTCACAGTTGGGGTAGTGGCACTCAACAAGTTCATTTCTAAAATGGCAAATAAATGCCTCCCTTTCTTCAAGGCCTTGAGAACCTCCTTTTCATGGACTGAGGAGTGTCAGATAGCCTTTGAAGAATTGAAGTTGTACATTACCTCCCTGTTGCTTTTGAAGTCATCGCGAGTGGGAGAAACCCTTTATTTGTATCTAGCTACCTTAGAGGAGATAGTTGCAGCAATACTAATCAGAGCAGAAGATGTTTGCCAATTTCCAGTGTACTACATCAACAAGGTACTCCAGAACGGCGAACTAAGGTACTCAAAAATAGAAAATGTATCTTCGCTTTGAATGTTACAACTCGCAAGCTACGTTCATACTTCCAGGCTCATCCAGTTGTCGTCATGACTAATCAACTTATGAAGGAAGTATTGTCCAAAGCCGATACCTCAGGAAGGGTAACAGAATGGAACATTGATTTGGCTGAATTTTGAGTGGAGTTTGGCCCGAGAACAAAAATAAAAGAGCAAGTATTAGCTGACTTCATGGTTGAATGTTCTTTCGAGAAGCTTATTGGCACAATAGGTAATACAACTTATAACTTGAAATACTAGATAATGAACATTTTATGAAGTTAAATGTGTATGTTATTTACAATTTTATGTGAATATTGGCGAACATCAATAACTCGATTTTTTATTTCTATAATGATACATGATGAGTTTGTACTTTATTCTAAGATCTCTTTTCCACTTGTTGTACACGACCTAGTAGTTAGCCCACCTCAAGAGGGTGTACATACAACTGATAGTTTGAAAAACTGGTTAGTTTATGTTGATGGCTCCATAACCAAAACGGGGGTCAGGAGTAGGATTAATCCTGATCGATCCTAGGGTTAATGAATGGTAGTATGGATTACCTTTTGGGTTTCAAACATCCAACAGCAGAGTATGAAGCTCTGGTATCAGGACTGTAGCTAGCACACTAACTAGGAGTGAAGGATCTAGTCATCCATACAGATTCACAATTGGTGGAAAAACAAATGAATGGTGAGTACAAGGTAAAGGATGCAGTGTTGAAGAAATATCATTCAGTTGTAGCTCAATTGCTCACAGGATTTGATAAAGTCCATATAAAGCAACTTCTAAGGGATGACAACATGTGTGAAAATGCTTTATCTATACTAGCATCCTTTGTTGTCATTGAGCAAAGAGGGAAAATCTTGCTTGAGTACAGGCATACCCCGAGTTATGATGTGCCACAAGTTCTATGTATAGACCAAGAGGAGACATGGATGACTCTCATAGTTCATACACTCTAGGGCACATATGAAAATCTAGACAAGAAAGAGATCACAAATCTATAATGCAAGACTCGAGGTATGTCATTATCGCAAACTATAAATGTCTGAAAAATTCTGAATGGATGAGTTAGATGTTTGAACATTACACTATCTAGTTACTTATTGAATCATTCAATTACATGGAAAATTAAAACAATTTAGTTTATCCTACAATTTTTAGGTATACCCTTTTAGAGGGTGAACTATATAAAACGGGGTTTTCGCATCCGCTGCTGCGATGTCTATCACCGTTTAAGGCTGAGTACGTGATGATAGAAATTCATGAAGGTATCTGTGGTGATCATTTGGGAGGAAGGCTACTCGCCTAGAACATTTTCATTTAAGGGTATTACTAACCTGCAATTCAAAAGGATGCACATTAGTTGGTTCACACATGTGACTCTTGCTAGAGATATTTCTAAGGTACAACGACAACTACCATAGCCTTTCCAGGTTATGTCGATCCCCTGGCCATTTGTGACTTAGGGAATTGATATCCTCGGCCCATTTCCAATAGCCACGACACAAAAGAAATTTATAGTGATGGTTGTGGATTATTTCACCAAGTGGATTGAAGCTAAAGCATTAGCAACCATTACGAAGAGATAGATGAAATCTTTCATTTGGAAGTCAATTATTTGCAGGTTTGGTGTACCTCACTTGGTCATTACAGACAATGACACAATTTCAGGGAAAATTCAAAAACTTTTGTATTGATCTTCAGATAGCTTTGGCTAAGAGTTCAATTAAAATGCCACAAACAAGCTTTGGCTCAAAGTTCAATTAAAATGCCACAAACGAATGGTCCGGTAGAAGCGATAAACAAGAAGATTTTAATGGACTTGAAAAAGAAATTTGGTGAGATGAAAGGTGATTGGTTGGAGGAGCTACCAGGAATTTTGTGGGTTCTATGAACTTCACCCCATAGCTCGACAGGAGAAACAACTTTTTCCCTTGTCTATGACACAGAGGCAAGAATCCCCAGTAAGATTGGTATGCGATCACACAAAACCATACATTTTGATAAAAGTGCCAATCAAGAGGCTATCAGGCTTAACCTTGATTTGGTCGATGAATTCAAAGAAGCAACATAAATTAAGAACGCATCTCATGCTCAACAAGTAGCTCAATACTACGACTCTAAGGTCAAGAATAGGCAGTTCCAAGTAAGAGATCTTGTCCTAAGGAATATTGACTCTAGCTTTCCAACTTCGTAGCAAGGGAAAATGACTTTGAGTTGGGAAGGGTCAGGCAAGGTCTTAGAAAAGATTGGCTATGGAGTGTATAAGTTAGCAAAGATGGATGGCATGGCTTTGTCATGAACATGGAATGCCTGTCATCTAAAAAAGTACTATGTATAATTTCTTACTCCTTGAATAAAAGTATTCTCTTTATAAACACTTGTACTTGGTGTTATATAAAGGTTTGTCGGTTTGTGATCGCAACCTCCAAAAATAGCTAGTGGACTTACGCTTCCATCTGATATTCCAAGAGCTCGCAGAGTTAAGCTTGCAACTCCAATACAGCTAAGGGACCTACGCTCCCAGTTGATGTTATAAAGGTTTGCTGATTTATGATTGCAACCTCCAAAAACAACTAATGGACCTACTCTCCCAGCTGATATTCTGAGAGCTCGTAAAGTTAAACTCGCAGCTCTAACACAACTAGCAGACCTACGCTCCCAGCTGATGTTATAAAGGTTAGTTGTTTTATGATTGCAACCTCCAAAAATAGCTAGTGAACCTACACTCCTAGCTAGTATTCCAAGAGCTCGCAGAGTTAAGGTCATAGCTCTAACACAGCTAGCAAACCTACGCTCCCAATTTATGTTATAAGGGTTTGCCAATTTATGATCACAACCTTTAAAAATAGCTAGTGGACCTATGCTCCCAGCTGATATTCTGAGAGCTCGTAGAGTTAAGCTCGTAGCTCCAACACAGGCGGCTGACCTACGTTACCAACTTACAATATAATAGCTCACAGATTCAAGCTCGCAGCTCCAATGTAGTTAGTGATTCGAATTGCAGTAAGTCGCTTAAGGATATTTGAGAATATATTTCAAAGTCTATTAAGTTCAAAATATGCTTAAGTTCAAAAATTGCTTAAGCCCAAAATTTGTTTAAGTTCAAAATGTGCTTAAGTTCAAGATTTGATTAAATTCAATATTTGCTTGAGTTCACAAAAAGATAGGATGCCATAACACTAATAAGTAAACTTGAAAATTTTCAAACTTCAATTTTTTTCATTCAAGTCATAAGAAGGGTAATACACGTTTACAATTGATTAAGGTATATTCTCTCCTCCTTCAAGATCACCGGTGATCTTATCTTCCCTCTTTCCTCTCTGTAACTTCGATGTTGTCAGCAGGTGCAATAATGGTATTATTATTGTTATCAGTAGCTAGTTGATTCATATGTACTTCGTATAGGGCGTCAAAGTCAACTTTGAGAGCATCGAAAGAGCCAGCCACAACTTGAGTATACAAAAGTATGTTTGACTTGAGTTCAATAATGGGACTGCTTAGAGTTTCTAGTGTCTCTTTCTTGAATTGTTCCAAGGCTTCTGCCTGTTTCTACTTTAAGCTCGACATCACAGCCTTATGTTCTGCAATGATTTTGCTTACGGTTGCCCTATGCTCTTCAGTAGTTCTCTTTAGCTCAGCATCTGAGGCCACATTCCTCTCTCTTTCAACCATGAGCTCTGCAAATAACTCATCAATTTTACTTGTGCAGCCCCTATTTTCCTAGTGAGCTCTTCATTCTGCCTGTAGAGCACTTCATTTTCTTATCTCATCTTGAGGTATTGCTTGTGAGTGCCCTCTAGTGTTTCCTCGAGCTCCTTCTAATTTGCCACAGCTTTGCCAACACTTTTATCAAGGCCCAAACTAATCATGGTGGCCTCATCCAGGAGAGCTTGTAGAGTGGAATTAAGATTTGATAGTGGAGACTTCTTTGAACCATTCAATGAACCAGTAGCACACATTCGCCTTTTTGCAATTCCTGGCACAGAAGCTTTCCACTTCTCAATCGTACTTTGCAATTCCCTCGTGTTCAAACGCTCGTGACTTCGGAGTAGCTTGCCATCATCCTCATCAAGTGGCTCCTCAACAAGAGGTAATGGAAGAAGAGGAATACAGAGAAGAGCAAGAGGAGGAGAACTATCACGAGCAACAATTTGAGAGCTCTCACGAGCCACAAATGGTGAGCTCGCCGAAGGAGAAGTAGGAGTAGTAGCCATCATAATAGAGGGCCCAACATGATCTGCCCTTATTTTATGACGATACCTAGCCTTCCACTATTTGCCTCCTCTTCGTTGCTAATAACCACATTAAATTTTTCACTTCTTACGCATGTCCCTCATAGAAGCTCGCATGTTTATAAATTCGTTAATTTCACAGGATAGATTGGTAGTTTACTCCGAGTCACTTCCATAATTGTAAGTTATGCTTGCACCACCAATAATTCCAGTATTAGCAGGAGGAGTTATCAAGTTAATATTTGCATCAGTTTCTTCCCACGATGAGACCACTAAAATCCAAAGGCGAGGTCTCATCCTACAGTTACTATAAAAGAAGTTCCTTGGTTCCACTTTGTATCATGTCAACATTAGACCTAAATCATCTTTGGTTATGTGAGGCCATGTCCGTTTTTCAGGGTCCGCACCTAATGCCTTAGCAACTTCCCTATTGTCACCTTGCCTATACCTATTAGGGCTAAGGCCTTTCAAACAGTATTGAAACATGTTTATCATGGTTATAATATCTTAAATAACCAAGGGACTGCCAATGCGAAGCCATTCGAGCTGGGCTAAACCACTACCTGTCCTAATGGTTTGCTTAAATGAACACATGTCCCTGCTCGGTGTGGACCACTCCGTGGGAAAACCAAATTCGTCGGCAAGCCTACATCTTACCCTAATATATTTTCCCCAATTTAGTCAAAGATTAGGGTACCGATTTGCAATTATAGTCTCTACTTTATCACGAGGAAAAAAAATAATAAAAGCCCGACGAATTCCCTAAGTTTTGGGCCTTTAACAAGTATAAGCTTTGGAAAATCTCTAGCTGTGGTATTCGTTGCGTCAGTAGCAATTGATGAAATAAGCCACCACGATCCACCAAGAGAATTCACAAAGTTGACCGGGAGCTATCTGGTACTTTTGAAGGATATGACAGAAGAACAGATGCAGGGGCAAGTGGAATCCATCTTCCAAAGCATAGAGGGGGAGCAAGAAGTTGCCATCGCTAGTATCGCTAAGCCTGTGTGGTCCCTTAGGAATGGAAATGTCATAAGAAAAGTTAGGGGTTTGGATATTTCGCGTGCCCAAAACTCGACTCATCTGTTCTTCTTTTGTTCTGTAGACGAATAAGTTGGCCTTTATAGGGACTCTCGAAGCATGCTCACGTAGTGGGTAATTGGGAATTATTCGACCACCAGCCCTCCCATTCTCGACATATTTCTGATGTAGAAAAAAAAGAAAAAAAAAGAAAAAATATAGAAGAAAGCTAAAACCTGAGACAAGGATGTTTACAAAATTTACCTTGAAGAAAGCCTCAGTCGAGCTTGCTTACAGAAAATGTTAAATTTGTATGTTTAGGGTTTCCAAAAACCCCCAATTTTAAAGAAGCTTCTCTTCCCCATGTTTTGACGATTCAAATAACCGAGGAGAACTAACGGTCAGATGTAGATAGGTGCAGTCCACCCATACACATGGCAAAGTTAACGCCATGTTCCAGTGGTCATTGCGTATTCAGCAAGCTGTATAAATACAAAGTGATGGCTGTAAGGAGCACCACTTTATAACCCTCCTTAGACCCAATAAAAGAGGGACTAGATTGTTATGTACTTATGATCACCAACCTGAAAACTAGATAAGGTCTGGGTCACCTACTCGCGATTCAGCTAGACCCTACCAGATAGATGCGTGCAAGCCTTATAGTGGGAGGTCAGCAAGGGGAGCTCGCAGTCTCAGTTCACACATGCCAAAGGGTGCTCGCAAAAGGAGCTCACGGTCTCAGTTCGCATATGTCAAGGGGCGCTCGTAAGGGGAGTTCACAGTCTCAATTCACATATACCTAAGGAGTTTGCATGTGAGGGAGCCATGAAGTCCAGCAGATAGCCCAGAACTGTACACATATCCAGCATGCATAAAGTCTACTAAGAACGTCAATTCCATGAACAATAGTTATGTATATAAATATTTGATTGTCTTCTTTAATGAGACACAACGAAAAATTACTCAACAAAACAACAACTCAAACAATCCAACAATAAAGGATCCAAAATAACAAAATATTGATGAAATGTTTAAACAATAACATTAGAAAAAAAAACACGTGTTCCCGTACAAATAAAACATGTGGTTAATTAGGATTTTTTTTTAGAAAGTTAGTCTGGCTATTGGATTTAAAATGTTAAACCAAAAATAGTACTACTTTTGGGGGAATATTATTCTAGATTAACAACATTTCAAATGCATTAAACACTTTGAAATGTATTATACTAACCTTAGAAGAAGAAAAAGAAACACAAAAATTGGGAAAAAGAAGAATGAAGAAGAAAATGATTTTAAAATTTGAAAAGAAAAAGAATATTAGGTGAAAAAAATTAGTCCACTTAAATGTTCAGGATAGTATTTCATTAAAGATTTAACCAAGAAGTGACTAAGAAAACAAAATCAATTTACAAGTTTTCTGACCAAAATTGTTTAGTTTACCTTATTGATAGTAATATGTCATGGGAGACTTATTGAAGTCCCCAGAATAACGATTGACCTAAAATTGAATTCCATGGAAATTAAAAATGAAATGAAGAAATGTAACAACAACCGTGAGCCGCCACTGTAGCATTAATAATTATGAATATGGCGAAATATACATCAAACAACATCACTCTTGGTTCACCAATGTGAAAACTGAGGGATGGTTTTATTAACTAAACTTACATATAGTAACACAAGTGGAGACTACAAGCAAGCTAATGAATGAATGGATTTCAAACTCCATGAAACAATGACCTAGCATCTATGTACCTGAGTTTCTTTGTCTACTAATTATATCATCAAAAGATGGTTTGCAGTAGCCTCCATGGAGGAACAGTCTAGTTATTTGCTTATGCATTGCTTCCGTCAGATGAAGCCCATCCCAATGAACGTGGTTAGATGGGTTTTCACACACGGTGGTGCCGGTCATGCCACAAAGGTTGTGCAAGTTAAAGTTGAGAAGTCCACCTCCGACGCCGCAACATGCTTGGGATCCATCGGAAAACCCGAAACCAGCAAGGTTTCCCATGATTGCTTTGTATGCATTGAAATAATCAGCATAAGAAATTGTAACCTCAGTACCATGCCTTACCCTAAAGTCTTCCAATGTCTTCTGGAGGAGCTCGTTATGAGCCATTACTGCTCTATTGATAACTAGCGAACAACCCATTTCGTCTTTCTCAGATTGGGGTGTCAATAGCTTGGATAATGGACAACATCCCACCGGTGGCAGCCCTTGAACCACTACGAACTTTCCACCACTATCCAATAGTGTCTGCATACAAAAAAAATCCAAGTTTGTATTTCAGTGTTTACATAATTTGTCTAAAGAGATTTCATTTTGAATCGCACACATACTGTAAGGATTTTGGAGATATGATTAACAGTTATATCTGTAAGCCACCGCATTGAAACAGAAGACCCTATAACACGAGCGAAGTCATCGACACCCATTTGTCCAAGCCAAATAAGATGCTTTCCCATTTCCGCCTTGCATTCTTCCTCAGTCTTCCTTTTACAAGCTATTCTGGTCACAAAATGGTTGAACCATTCAATTTGTGTTTGGAAGCCTAGAGGAATCCCTTTCCACATCAGTGTGTGACCGATCTTGTGGTTTACAAAGAAGTCTCCGGAAAGTGACGTGGCGCCTCCGACGGCGAAGTTAACCCCAGAGTTGCTGTCAAAATCAAAGTCCGAAGAGATGGCCTTATACGGTATTGGTGTGGAAATGTCGAGAGAATCACAAAGAAAATCAACGACCATTCGACCATTACTCGATCTACCACCCAACTTGAAGTTGGAGTTTCCGCCTTGAGAAACTCTCCTCGTCAAAACTGCACCCAGGAAGCTTTTCAAAATGCCTATCAATCGAGCATTTCCTGTATCAGTGTACGAGTCTCCAAATGCAAAAACCTTGGAGAAACACCCACTCAGGTTAGCTTTGAGGTTGATGTTGAATTCTTTATTGTTAGAAGCACCAGAATTTGTAGAACCTGATAATGAACCTGAACCTCTAAAAGACCCAGAAAAGGCAAAACCTGATATAACGGCATAAAAAAAAAAACCCTAGAACTTTTAGGATAAAAATCAAAAACTTGTAAAAGCTAATGGAGAATCATAGCAGAGTCCAAACCCTTAGAATTGGTTGAAACTGATGAAGAGTCAGAAATCTTAGAAGAACCAGAAGCGTTGGAACTTGATAAATTATCAAACAAGCTAGAATCCTTTGAACTGCTAGAACCTGATAAAAGACCAGAACCCTTGGAAGTCAAAGAAGGAGAAAGTGGAGATGAAGGAGAGTTGAAAGATTTTGGGTCAATCTCTTTAGGTGTTATATGGCGAAAATGTGCATAAGAGAATGAAAAGGATACCAAGAGAATAAGAAATAAAACATGGAAAGAATATTTGGAAATCATCATATTTCGTTGAATCAAATGGATCGGGATATGTAATTAAGTTTGTGTTTATTTGTAAGCTTTTTAAACATTTCCATCCTCCTTAAGATAGCATGAGTGGAAAGGGTCATATATGGACCTCACTGGTTTTAGGACAACGTATTGTTCTCAAAGGTTTCGCAGTTGGTGCTCATTGATGGTTGGTTTTCCCTTACAAACAATAATCATAGACATGTTTTTGGATAATATCTAGCCATGCTGGCACTTATTTAACTCATAAATTACAACCAAACATTACCATTTTTGTTATTTTATCTATAATTAGATGTCGAAACTCTTGCTTTCTTCTTTTTTCAATACTTTTAATTTAGCTCTTGAAACATATATATTTTTATTTTAGGCATTGCTTCTTCGATTATTTCCAGGTTTTCAATCTAAATATTATTTTAGTCTAAGTTGAGATAAATTTCGATTTCTGTTTATTTATGTTTTGTAATGATTAATTATGGTTATAATTATATTATTTGTACTTGTAGTTGTAAATTTTTTAATAAAAAAAACTAAAATTGAGGATGTGATTATTTTTTGTGAGTGTCTAGGAATATACCAAATAGAATAATTATTTTAAAAAAATTATACCAGATAATAAAATTTTTCAAAAGTTAGAAAAAAATTGTCATATCAAAAGTCGAAAAAAGTCATACATCACTCTCCCATGGAGAGAGAAACCACCATGTTAGGTGGCAGTTTAATGGGGGAGTGACATGCAACATCTCCAACTTTTTTTCGCCGAAATTGGGGCCTGTCGACGCCACACAGCCGTGTGCGAGTCCATGTGTGACACACGGGCAAGACCATTTTGGGTGTGTGGGCCACACAGGCGTGTGGGCCCAAATTTTAGAATTTTTGCCTATGGTCGTANTGTGGGCCTAAATTTTAGAATTTTTGCCTATGGTCGTACATGTCGTCCCGATCAACTGTGGGCCTTCCGTGGGGTCGGTATGTATGGTATAAGCCCTAAAGCATGAAATTTGTCACTCTATTAGATTGAATTTGACGTAAATAACGTCTATATGAATATTACATAATACGGTATGTATGATTTGTTCTGTTATGTATAAGCATGTGTAATATCTGTTATATGAGCATGTGTGATATATTAATTTTGATATCTGTTATTACTGTCTATATTTGGTTATGGGGCGGGATATGTGTTATGTGGAAGAATTATTCTGTATGAGGTGATATCTTGCCAATATACTGGTAGCACTGTTGCGATTATTCTGAAACGTGTCGTATGGACACTATGTGGTGTGTAGGGCTGGGAGGGTGTTTTATACCCCTCGTGGTGTGTTGGTATGGTCGGAGTTGGTGTGTAGAGGATGGGATAGGACTATGCATATATGTATCTGTATGATTCTATTATAAATCTGGTTCTGTAAAAGATTTATGTCTATATTTTTTCTTTCATGCGATTGAATCTGAATTTATATTTCTGTTGAGTTACACACTGAGTTTTAAAACTCACCTTTTGTTTGTCTATTACTTTCAAGTAATCCTCAGACTTAGGCGGGTCGGTGCGACGAGAGCTTGGATATGCCAAGATTGCATAAAATATTATTTACATAATTTGCTTAATTAAGATATTAGTTATGAGAGTTTTGTAATTTTGGGACTTTCTGGACATTTGAGTTTGTAATTTTTATTTGGATTTTAATTTGGGAAATCTTGCGATGACGTTTGATAAAATGATTTTCGAAAACAACTGTTTTTTTTGCAATCAACTGTTTTAGAGGAAATAACCTCAATTTTTCAAAATACAACGATTTAAGCACTTCCGTTGCAAATTATTTGATTTACTTGAAAATGTAAACAATTGATGGTTTTACTGATAACTATAACAACACGTTTTTCTTAAAATAAGTGGACTCTTTTAGGAACATAAACATACGATGTTTTCAATATGATAAGGTCGAATTTATAATTCTTCTTTGTAACATTCCCAGATTCAGCCATAACGTCTAGGCCGAGTTTGGGGTGTTACAGTGACTAAAAATGGTCGACCTAAGATCATGGGTACCTCAGTATCCTCATCCATGTCCAATATAACAAAATCAACAGGGAATATAAATTTATCAACTTTAACAAGCACATCTTCAATAATACCCATAGGAAACCTAATTGATCTGTCAGCTAATTGAATATTCATCCTAGTGGGTTTTGGTTACTTGAGACCAAGTTGTATGAACATTTTATAAGATATAACATTTATACTAGCACCCAAATCAACGAAAGTTTTTACAACATTTAAACTACCAATAAAATAAGGAATAGTAAAACTCCCTAGATCTTTAAGCTTGTTGGGTAGTTTATTTTGGAGAATGACCAAGCAATCCTCATTGAGCTCCATAGTTGACAAGTCGTCTAACTTCCTTTTATTTGTTAACAACTCCTTTAAAAATTTTGCATATTTGGGCATCTGCGAAAGAGTTTAAATAAAAGGTACGTTAATACACAATTTTTTTAAAAGCTCAAAAAATTTACCATATTGCTCTTTTATGCGGTCTTGCTTCAATACTACCGGATATGAGATTCGTGGTTTGTATTCTCTAACCATCGGCTTATACTTTTTCTTGATTTCTTCAACCCCATAATTTTTCTCAATAGCTTTTAGATTTACCTTTTTTTCAAGCTCGACTAACCCTTCCACGCTTCGAACAGTGATTGCGTGGACTTGCTTTTTTGTGTTAGTTTTAGTGTTACTAGGTAAGCTACCTTGCTGTCTTTCCAAAACCAGTTTAGCAAGCTATTCAATCTGATTTTCAAGCCCTTGATATGCTTGTTGATTTTTCAAAGTTGTCCTAGTGTTTTGAAATCAAGTTTCGAGCACCAAAATAAATTTAGCTAACATCTTCTCAAGGTTCGGTTTCTTTTCTTGCTAATAAGGTTGCTGAAAACCCAGAGGGGGTTTTGACCTTTGATAACCTTGACCACCCCAAGAGAAATTTGGATGATTCCTTCATCTAGGATTATAATTATTGCTATTGGGGTTATTTTCAAGTTTAGAATTGTTACCCATAAAGTTGACTTGCTCATACTCCATATTAGAACCGAAAGGTAAACATTTTGGATTGATCATCTCCGCTCCAGTGGCATCACATTGCATTATCGGATTCATCATGTTATACAACTCAAACCATCAATCTTCTTACTTAGTGCTTCCACCTGACTTGCCAACATAGCAACTGCATCTATATTAAAAAAATCGGCTACTTTAATCGATTTTGTTCTCATGACTTGCCACTGGTAGTTATTCAATGTCATCTCCTCAATAAACTCTTGAGCTGCCTTAGGTGTCTTATTATTCAATGTTCCACTAGTTGTTGTATCAATTAGTTACCTAGTCAAGGGATTTAAACCGTTGTAAAATGTTTGAACTTGTAACCACAAAGGTAACCCATGATGATGACACCTTCTTAAAAGATCCTTAAATCTCTCACATGCATCATATAATGTCTCCAACTCAATTTGAACAAAAGAAGAGATGCCATTCCTCAACTTAGCTATTTTAGTCAGTGGGAAGTACTTCAACAGAAACTTCTTAGTCATTTGATCCCAAGTCGTTATAGAACCAAGTGGAAGTGAATTCAACCACTACTTTTTCTTGCTCTTCAAAGAAAATGGAAACAAACGTAAGTGTACGACATCATTAATAACACCATTGATCTTGAAAGTGTTACAAATCTCTAGAAAGTTAGCGAAATGAGTATTTGGATCTTCATCTTGCAACCAATCAAACTGAACATATTGCTACACCATCTAAATTGTATTCGGCTTGATCTCAAAATTATTCACAGCAATTGTCGGTCTGACAATACTCGATTCAACCCTAGTTAGAGTAGGTTTACCATAGTCATACATAGTTCGAGGAGCATGACATGCAAGAGGTTGTTGATTATTTTGATTATCATCCATCTCCATAGTAATGTCCTTTTGCTCTTGATCATCTATTAAAATTTCCTAATCTTTCATGCTTCTCTAACTTCTCTCTGATTTTTACAAGCAGTTCTTTCAATTTTACTGTAAAAAATTAACGGTTCCAAAAGGTTTCCTCTAGTCATAAACCAAAAGAACCTGTCAAAATCAAACAAACGAAAAAAAAATTTTAGAATGTAAAAATTAAATTCAAAAACATTAAAATAAAATTAAAAATGGTTAAATTAATAGAAATAAAAATTTCCTAATATTTTAGTCCCCGACAACGACACCAAAAACTTGTTGTCTACAAAACCAACTAAAAATTTGACTAAGGCAAGTGCACCTATCAATTAATAGTATAGTTACTGTAAGCAAAGATATCATTCCCACGAAGACTAAAAGTACTAATAATTACCTTATTTTTATTATTTAACTGATAAATTTGAGTGATTGATTAAAACTAAAATTAACTAAATTAATTAACTACGAACATGAAAAAGAGCAAATCAAGAAAATAATTGAATAATAACCAAGAAGCGAAACAATACCAAGGAAAGAATTCACCAAGACTTCATCAGTCATTATAAATCTAAATTACGTAATTTCTTCACTTAATATCTTGATCCATAGAAATCCCTAAATTATGCTAATATCTTCAAGAATAAGAGCAACTAACTCTAGGTTGATTAATCGAATTTTTTTCTAATTAAAACCCCTATTATGGCATTAACTCGATATATGGATTCTTCTATTAGATTTGAATCTAATCTGGTAGATTTATGTCATCCTATTTTTAACACCCCTAACCCGTAGCCTTCGCCGGATTAGGATTACGGAGCATTACCGTTTAAACGATCATAAACATATCATAAATAATAATACATACACATTTCGTCCTTAAATCGATCCCTCGAGGCCTTATAAATACTTTAGAAACAATTTGGGACTAAATTGAAAACATTTGGAGAGTCTAAGAAAAAGTTACAAAAATTTGAATACAGAGGTCACACGGCCGTGTGAGTCACACGGTTGAGACACACACCCGTGTGCCAAGCCGTGTGCTAGGCCATGTAACTCATTGACTTGCATACAAAGGAACCTTCTAGAGACATACGCTCGTGTCGCCAGGCCGTGTGTCACACAAGGATGAGTCATACGCCCGTGTCTCAGGCCGTGTGGACCTAAAATTCACTTAAAATAAGTCATTCCCAACACCATTTCATACATAATCATTTGAACCATTTGTGCACACTTACAAAGCATCAAACCATACCTAAACATACATATATTTACCATTCCAAAAAGTCCTATTTCAGCTAACCAATATGCCATTCAATGGCACCTCAAAAGCAATAATCAAAACTTACCTAAACATGCCAACTTTACCTAAATTTCAATCATCAATTACTAGTTCAAAAATTACCAAAATATGCCACAAACATATTTATTAACACATCATTTCAAACATGCATCACAAGTTAAACAAAATGACACAATCCATCAATGTATCAAATGGTACCAACCAAGATAACTTAATCAAATTATACATACCAAATCATTCATTAAACATTCAACTAAATATCATTATAAGTCCACCTATACATGCCATTATAACCTTGGCCAAAACATTCAAAATTTACCGATATTTATGTTGGATAGTGTGATAGATCTCTGACGAGCTTCCAAACCGATTGAGCTTCCGATAATCTATAAAACATGGGAAAGAAACTAAGTAAGCACTTAATGCTTAGTAAGTTCATAGAATATAAAACATAACTTACCATTCATCTGCATAACATAATGTAAAAGCATAACATAACTTACCATTCATTTGCATAACATAAAGTAAAAGCATAATATAACCCAAACCACAAGCTTGGC
>JABFAF010279046.1:0-17279 GCA_013677275.1 Gossypium schwendimanii
TTAATAATTTTATATGTCTTGATTATCTTGATTTTTCAAAATTAGTATTTATTCCCGAAGATTTAGAAATATTTGAATGGACACTTATAATAAAAATATTTTTTTTGAAAAATAAAATATTAGCATTATAAATTAATTATTACAACAAAAGTAAAAGAAAAGCTGTGTTGCCTGTCTCCGTAAACAAAAGCACAGATCTGATTTTAAAGCTACCAAGGAAGCATTTAGCAGTGAGCAGAACAGATCTGAACACCACTTCACTCCCCCACATACCACTTCATTAATATTATTAAGAAAAAAATAATAAATGGGCAGATAATGTGACAGCCCGGTGACTAACTGTATTTTGCTTTGCATTTCGCAATGGCAGAAGTAGCATTGCATTGCATTTTATCTTTTGAGGTACATATCAAGCTGTCTCAACCTCTCTGATAAAACAAAGCTGCCATTTTACCTCACACAGGAAGAAAATAAAAACTTAAGCAACCAAGCAAGAAAGAAAAAGCGATGAGGCAGGGAGCAGCAGCAGCCAATTAAGATGATGAATAGGAACCTAAGGGAATCGCTGGTGAGCGGCGGAGGGAGGAATAACAGTAATAACATTCCGCAGGCCTCCCTTCATCACCGCCGTGGCAAAATTTTTAATGCTGGATTGTTCCCCAGGGATTCAGACGAGAATTTGGATCTTTTCTCAAAGAGTCGCCGCAGCCTCTCCGTCGCCCCCTCCGATGGTACAAACTTCTCCTCTTCTACGCTTCCTTTTCTTACTTTGATGCTATTATTTTCAGATTAGTTTGTCAGCCTCAAAGGGAGCAGTTAGCTAAGCTTCGTCTCTATTCTTTTCCATTTCTATTTTTCTTTCTCCCATAAATTAGAAAATGACTGATGGTTTTGGATGCAAATATAGCCTGAAAAGCGAACGACGTCGTTTCTAGGAAATGATAGTTAAAATAAGTTTTGATTTTGATTTTGATTTTGATTTTGATTTTGTAGTATCAGTAAAACAGGGAAGAACATCACATGGATCAGATGATCTACTTTCTTCGACAGATGGAGGAAAGCATGATTATGACTGGTAAATCATTGCTATTTTATTACTATAATAATAGATTACTGGTAAATCGCATCTCTCTCCTTTCCAAATTTAATTAAACTAATCATTTGCATCATTTTCTCTTTCGGATCTGGTTTCTTTCCATAATCCACTGTTGAAATTTTTTAAAGCTTTTTTCATATATATGGAAAATCTTTGAATGGAGAAGACAACCATCCAAATGAACGAACCTTTTCTTCTTGTGAATCTTCACTTTTTCCATTGTTTCAAGTCGATGTTAACTGGAATCCAGATCTGTCGACGAAAACTAAAACTCATTTCGCTGTTTCAATTTTATTGGAATGTGAAATGTTTTTTTTTTCGAAACTAGTTTTTGTGTTCATATGAACACAATTTTAAATAAATAAATTCTGAAGTTTGTGAATTGTTTGTTTTATTTAATAATTTTATTGAATTGGATCACGAATGCACCTTGATTGGTTTCGTGTGTACCAATTCGAAAATGGTTGAGAAGATAGCAATCTCTGGTATTGTTTATAATAATGTTATACTATAACGTTGTGTTGTTGAGTTACTCAAGTGAACAGAATTCTGGGTGAAACTTTTTGCCCTAAGCTTTGAGAGGTAAAATTTGATTGCTTTAGTGATCAAATAACCGATTTGACAACCATTTTTGGGTAATATATTACCTTGCTCACTTAATTGAGACTTGAATTTAGACTCAGTTTGGAAATCCTTGTCTCTCTCGGTTTATAATATTAACTACTTTTCCATTATTAGGCTTCTAACTCCTCCTGGAACTCCAGTCTTTCCTTCATCCGAGGGATCGGAATCTCAGTCAGCTCCAAGAAGCAATTCCAAAGTTAGATCAGTTTCAACCACAAAGGCTTCAAGGGTATGCATGTCCTTAATTTTAAACTTATTTTGCTTTTTCTGTCAAAATTAGTGGTTGCTCTATTTTCTGGTTAGCATATGATTGTTCTTGTCCACTCAAAGTTGGCAACCATGAATAACTTTTTTTTTTTTTTTCTGTTTTCTCTCTGTTTCAGCTTTCAGTTTCACATTCTGAAAATAATCCTTCCTCGAGACCTGCTAGAAGCAGTTCAGTCACTCGACCTTCTCTCTCTTCTTCATACAATAACTATTCATCAAACAGGGGCAGTTCAATTCTCAATACAAGCTCAGCTTCTGTGTCATCTTATATTAGACCATCATCGCCTATCACCCGCTCATTATCTACAGCAAGACCTTCAACCCCATCTTCACGGTCAACATCATCGCGGCCCTCAACTCCTTCGAAAGTCCGTCAATCTCCAACAAGCTCTTACCTTGACAAGAGTAGGCCCTCACAAAGTTCAAGACCGTCGACTCCAACTTCTAGGCCACAATTCCCCGCAAACTTGAACTCAACAGCTGTTCGTTCGAATTCTCGCCCATCAACTCCCACGCATCGGAATCCAGCAGCTTCTTTGTCTTCACCAGTTAATCCTTCACCTTCTTCTAATTGGCACACTGTTTCAAATGTTCGCACTGCAGCTCCAGCATCTCGACCAAGCTCCCCAGGTCCACGAGTCCGCCCCCCGCAACAGCCAGTTGTACCCCCTGATTTTCCTCTTGACACACCACCAAACCTTAGAACAACTTTGCCTGATAGGCCAATCTCTGCCGGTAGGTCCAGGCCCAGTGCTTCTGTTACCACGAAGACAAACCAAGATACTACCAGCTCTATAAATATGCCAAGAAGACATTCTTCACCTATTGTCCCGAGGGGAAGACTCACCGAACCTCCTGGAAGGACTCGGGTCCATTCCAATGGGCATCCATCTGACATACACGAGTCACGGAAGATCTCACATGTCTCCGGTTTGGCTATGCGGAAACCTGTAAAATCTTCAACAACCACTGCAGATGGCACAGGATTTGGAAGGACTATCTCAAAGAAATCACTGGATATGGCTATTAGGCATATGGTATGCTTACCCTCTACTTTTTATTGAATAGATTGTTAATTCCTATGTGGAACTCCGCTTGTTGCACATGAAAACCAATTCCTCTTCTTGATCATCTGCTCAGGGCTAGGAATAGTGTCATTGAAGTAGAGAGTATAATTATAGATTACAATTGCACTTTCAACTTCGATATTCTTAAGTCTTCATTATCATCATAAATAGAACATCACCATTATCCAGAAGTTGTAGCAGAAATTTTCAGGGTCTCAGGTATTAAACTTGGATTTCTAAATAAGAGCTTAGAGTTGCAATGGCATGTTCAAAAGTTGGAATTTGATGTTAAGTTACTGACAAAAATGTGTTCCCAGATCTCTGGGATATATGAAGTGTATCATGCAGGATAATCCTAACGCCACTTATAATCTGTGATGTAGGACATAAGAACTGGCACAGGGAGTGTTCGTTCCCTTTCAGGCACAACGCTTTTTCCTCAGAGCATCCGATCTGCATCTGTAAAAACCCAAACTCTTCGTTCCTTAAGCACTTCAGACTCTGTGAATAGCAATGGAAGCTCTTGTAGCATGAAAAATGGAGACTACTCTGAGAATGGAAATAGTACAATGAGAGCTGCAGAGAACGGAAGTGATTCCCATGATGGAAGATACTCGGCCAGATTAAGTGAGGTGGACATCTATGAGAGTTCCCGTTATGATGCAATATTTCTAAAAGAGGACTTGAAGAATACGAATTGGTTGCATAGCATTGATGATAAATTAGATCGAGGATCCATCTTTGATAATGGATTCGAGTCTCTGCCTGAACCATTTGAGCTATTATAACATCTACGAAGTGGTTTATTTTTTCTCTAGGGATTCATATTTATTTATTTTTCTCTCATAATTATTTGGTTACTTTTCAAGAATGTAATCCTAAAGCTTTTACCACTGAAAACGAGGAGTGAAGAAGGCAAAACGTGTTTCTGCAAAAGATAATCTCATCTTTAATTGGTCTTTCTATTGTCCATCTGTTTGGCTGTAAAGAGTGGAACTCAAATCCAACCTTTTCTTTTCTTTCTTTTTTCTGAAAAATAAAGTCCAAAGTTTTTCTTGGCATCCTGGCAATTGGAGCCTCAAATTCTAAGTTGATATTCTAAAGCCTTTTTTACTTGCTACTGTAACTAAGATGTTAGTGCTGGACATAGGTGTAGTCCTTTTATGCATTTGAAACGTCTTCGGAGAATTATATAATATCTATGACTCAATATAAAAATATCATAAACGTTTTTGTATTAGGAATCAAATTACATTTTATTATCTCTACTAAAAAATCAGTAATTTAACATCTTTACCTTAAATTAAAAAGTAAATTAGTCATTGTTAAAAATTTCATTCATTTGTACTATTAAAAACTAGAATGATTAACAAAATAACAAGATAGTGATGCTTGAAGTGTGATGTGTACCTCATACTGATGTACATAGATCAATTTTTAACAGAAGGAATGAATGAAACTTTTAACACGACTAATTTACTCTTTAATATAATATATAAAAATTAATTTATCTAATTTTTTAATAGAAAAAAATAAAATACAATTTAATTTCTAATACATAATTTTTTGTGATACTTTTATCTGCCAATGTGTTAGAAATAGGTAGCTGAAAGTAACCAAGATTCAGATCCATTGCATGTAGCGGAGGACCATAATCCTGCTGGAAAAAAAATCAGATAATTGAAAATGTGGTAAAAAAACATGCCAAACAAATGATTAAGCTGATAAGAAGCAGGTGGGAAGGCAAGAACTACACCAACTCTAAATTTGTGTATTAATTATTTTATAAAAGAAAATCAAAAGGGATTTTGTATATTCATTTTTTATTCCATATTATACTAATAATCATTCAACTACCGATGGTGGAATAGGTTATAAAAAATGGATACCAAAACATCTTCTTACCTTTGGTAACACATCCGGCAAAAAGAAATGTTTTTGCAATTTCCCAGCCAACCTAAAACATATGATCCATATTTAGTGCACATGGAATTCCCCAATTCCTTGAATCGCTGCATCAATATATGATAATGGCCTCCAAGGCTTAAGGCCAAATTTATAAATAAATATTGACACTTAAATAATAAAAGGATTCTATTGAGATTTATAATAAATAAATAAATAAATATATTACAATTACAAACGCTTAAATATTACTAGAAATTCTATTACATGTATATGTTTGTAGAAACTACGTATTTAGAATATAAATGTGTTTAAAAATAATATACAATAAATAATGGAATGTATGATTTGAAACTAATTAATAATAACATATGAAATATGTACTATATTAAAATAAAAACAATTAGATTAAAGTGTGAGTAAAACGACATAAATAAATAATATTAAGAATACTAAATGCATTACTATTGCTTATCATGGTGTTGCCATCAATCTTGAGTTGGTGTCGAGTTTATAGCACCAACTCAATCAATACTAGAAATTCTATCACAAACATATGCATGTGAACATTATGTGCTTAGAATAGATATTAGTTTAAAAATGTTGAAAGTTATGTCTAAGAATATGCTAGTGTCACAAGTCGTGGATTAAAGCCCGTGACGATTGTGTAAAGAGTGTCCCACAGAGGTCAATTGATGAAATGGAGGCTCATTTAACTCAATAGAACTGACTCGACTTGTGGAACCCATGAAGAAATCCATCTACTTGAAGCCTTGGTGGCCTAGTGAAACCCTCCAGTAAAACTAAAGTTACCAGGGTAAATAGTGTAAATCCTAAAGGGATAGGATTGTATAGAGTTTAAATCCCTTAGGACTCTCAATTGTAGATAGGCTCTAATCTTGATCGTCAATATGACTCAATTTGTACCGCTAGTTTTGGGGGAACTCAAATATAAATAGAGGCATTCCCGCACATTTGTAATCATTCCATTCATAGTTGTGAAAATATTTGAGAGCATTTACTCAAACACTTGGTGTGTGTTGTTTTCTTTTAGCTTTTCTGTTCTTCATTGCTCTTTCGTTTCAAGTTTGCTTCCGCTATATTTTGGTGCCTTAGAGAATTTTTGCAAGAATTCTCACTTTTGCAAGATTTAGGTTAACTTAGGCAAATTTGGAGCAAAGAAATCACCTAAGGCCACGCGATTTGCAAGTCTAAATTTCTAACCCTGTGATAGTTAGTATTAGAGCTAAGGTTCGAAGGCACCGTTGAGATGTCAAAAAGAGCAGATGAGCAGAATATTCCGACGAAGACCGTGTTGGGAGAGACAGGAAACATAGCAGATAAAAGGATATGTTTCAACTTTGGAAAGTCGTGTGGACCATCTCGAGGAATCCATGAGTGAAGTGAATGAAACACTCGAGGTAGTGGAGACAAGCACTAATGAGTTAGACCAAGGGGAGAGTAGTTCGAGGAATATGTGGCAGAGACCATTATTTCGAATATGGACGCATTGCAAGCACTCCTTAATATTGATAGAGGTAAGTTGACAGAAAAGAATGATGCTTTTAAATCTGAGATGACAACTATAAAGGAAGAAAACGAAGCCTTGGTAATGGCTTTGAAGGAGAAAACTGAGGCCACGGCAAGGGCTTTGAGCACAACCAATTGAAGAGCTCGAGGGTGAGTTTGTTGTTTGTCAAACCATCATGGCTAAAGGGGTGTTGAGTGTAACACTGAATCGGAAGATTGATGTCCCCAAATCGGAGAAGTTTAAGGAGGAAATTTTTGCAAGGGAAATGGACAACTTCTTGTGGAAAATGGAGCAATACTTCCATGTCCTGGGCATCAAGGATGATGATGCTAAGGTAAATACTGTTGCTCGATATTTTAATAGTTTTTCTCTTTTATAGTGGCGACGCAGGTCCATAAGTGAAAGACGTGGTGAAACCATAATTAGGAATTGAGAGGAGTTCCAGAAATAGTTCAAGGAGCATTTTACCCTCAATATGTCAAGAAAGAGGCTTGGGCTAAGTTGCATTGGTTTTCATTTTAAGGTACAACTCGAGAGTGTGTGAAGGAGTTTAGTGAATTGATGCTCCAAATTATCGATCTAAGTGAGAAGGAGGCATTCTTCTATTTCATGGATGGGTTGAAGCCATGGGTTAAGCGGGAATTGGAACGTCGAAGGGTCTAAGAACTATCCACAGCTTATGATCGTGGTAGAGTCCTTAATCTAGCTTGTTCCGAGGAAAGACAAGTTCGAGATTTCCAAGCCCAATAAGAAGGCCAATGGCAAGGAAGTTAAAGGAAGGACAAGTTGAGAATTGCAATGATAGTGCTGGCAATGAGAAACCACACAATGGGAAGAGGAAACCCAATAATAATTTGAAGGGGCCATTGAAATGCTTTATTTGTAAAGGTTCACGTATGGTAAGGGATTATCCGAAATGGTCTGTGTTTTCTACCATCAAAGAGAATGATGATCTAGAAAAACCACCAATGAGGCTTGGTGCGATCTTGCATAGGATTAAAGCTAATAGAGGTAAAGAGAGTGAGAAGAAGCTAGTAAAGTGCTTCTTGTGTTGTGGTTTGCATAGGATGCGAGACTGCTCAGAACGATCTAAGACTTCAGTGATCAGTAAAGAAGTGGAAGAGAAGCCAAAGAGTGAGGCTTTGAAGCTTGGGTCAATGATACTCAATTCTACCAAAGTGAAGAGGGATCGCAAGAAGAAAAGGTTGATGTATATGGAAATCAACATCGCAGGTAAGAGGAAGAGTTATCTTATTAATACGGGGGCATTAGACCTATTCATATAAAAAAAGTCGTGGGTAATCAACAAAGAATATCAAGACTCTTAATTCTAAAGAGGTTCTAACTGTGGGGGTAGCATAAGGAGTTGAGCTAAATATCGATCAATGAAAAGGTAAGGAAGACTTCGAGGTAATTCATTTGGATAATTTAGACTTTGTTCTTGGTTTAAATTTCCTTAATAAGATTAATACTTTTTTGGTTCCTTTTGTCGACTGTATATGTATCTTAGGTACTCGACAACAATAACGTGTTGTGCTAGTGAGTTAAGACATGAAATGTGGAACAAAGTTATTATTGACAGTCCAACTAGCTGAGGATGTTCATGAAGGAAAGGACATTGACTTGGTAGATCAGATGGGTGTTACGAAGACCCCATTGGAAATTCTAGAGGATAAAAAAATTGATATGAAGTTTGTTGAGTTATTAGTGGGGCTACCCCTAAGAGAAATGTGGGTTGTGCATCAGACTTTAGGGGAAAAGTGGCAATGCAAACTGGGCAGCTGAAACAAGTAAATGCAACGAGTAAGGTACATATCAAACACTTTGGTAGTGTTTTTCATTCTTACTTGTTGTCTTAACAAGGACACAGAGGCCCTTTCTGAGTTCTAAAGTGGGTAAGCCAAGGGGTTTACAAGCCAGACTTAGTAGCGAGACTCAAGGTTAACCCGATGTTCAATGTGAGTGTATTGAATCCTAATTGTGCAGATCAAGGGGATCCCAATTGAGACAAGTCACAATATAGGCAAGTACGAGAAGTGGTCTCTTCCGGTCGAGATGTACAAAAGAGAGAAACGAGTCGATTTAAGTGACATTAGAGGCATAAGCTGAGGCAAATGTTTCGAGGGGCAAAACTACCCGACAGAGAGACTAGTTGGGAATTAGCCGAGACAACGAGACCATTTTGAGATGAGTCAAACCAATGTCATCCCAATCACGCGAAGATGGCATCACTAGAATGGGTGAGGGAGAATGCCACAGGTCGTAGATCAAAGCCTGTGACGGTTGCACAAAGAGTGTCCCATTGAGGTCAATTGATGAAATGGGGCTCATTTAACCCAATTGAATTGGCCAACTTGATGAACTCACAAAGAAGCCCATCTATTCAAAGCCTTAGTGGCCTAGTGAAACACTCGAGTAAAACTGGAGTTACCAGGGTAAATAGCGTAAATCCTAATCTCTTAGGACTCTCAATTGTAGATAGGCTCTAATCTTGACCGTTGATGTAACTCAATCTGTACCGTTAGTTTTGGGGAGGTTAACTATAAATAAAGGCCTTTTCGTACATTTGTAATCATTCCATTCATAGTTATGAATATATTTGAAAGCATTTACTCAAGCACTTGGTGTGTGTTGTTTTCCTTTGGCTTTTCTGTTCTTCGTTGCTCTTTCCTTTCGTGTTTTCTTTTGCTAGAGCACTTTTGTGAGAATTCTAAATGTTGCGAGAGTTAGGCTGATTTAGGAAGATTTGGAGCAAAGAATGTTGGATTTGGTTCCCTAAGTTTAGTATTTTTGAACAAATTGGTTAGTAAAATTATTCATGAATTACATAATACTTTGTATGATTGTCCTCATATTGATTTTGTATACAAAACAAAATGGAAGCAAATGTTGCTCATTGGTTGTCTAATGTTTAAACTAATACTAAGCACTATTACCTGTCAGATTGTAATGCAAAAAGACAACTTATATTAGTATATGAACCTAAACATGTTTTTAGCCTAATCAGAAATGAACAAATCGAATGAAAGACTAATATGCCATGTATTAAGTCCAATCGGGAAATACTTTATCTTAGGCATCGAAGCAGATAACTCCCGGAAGATAGAGACATAGATGTGACTGACTAGACTAACAGTACATCAGAATGGACTGTAACATGCCAAACTTCATCCTTTAGGAGGATTCAAGTCTCCCATGTCACTACATAGAAACCATTTATCTTTAAAATTATTTCTGGTGTAAACCTTGTAAAACTATAGTTTTAAATTATATTTTAAATGATGAAAGAAGTAAAGTATAAGCCAAATGATGTTCAAGTTATAATAAAAAAACACTCATTAAGAAAAATATACACTTTAAAACCATTCCAACTTAAATGAACCTTTATTAAAGACATAGTTTGTCAAACATAAGTTTTATATAAAAATTTCTTTCAAAAATACAACTAGACATCACCCCTCACATGTCATACATAGTACAAATAAACATATTTCTCATAGCAACAGACGTCTTCTGGTGTAGTCCAACAACAAACTTGACAATAAGAGATAATTGGGTAAGTTCAAAAAAACTTAGTGAGTTTCAGAAAACATTTAAAATAATTTTTGATTCTTCAAGAAAAACCTTTCAAAGGTTCAATCACAATCATACAGTTAGCCAGATGGCGAGTACAATACTCAGACAAACAATAAGCCAGTTCATTTAACCTTTGGCGAATACAGTATGCCAATATAACCCAACATAGATAAACCTTCTTCATGTTAGCCACGTACCCAGATTCATAGTCATATTGATTTTCCCCATTTATTCCATATATCGTATTCATTTAGTTTTATATAGTTTATCGTGATTTGTCAATCTAGTTTGCAACATATAATTGCCCTACCAGAGGCTATACAATAATTTTTATGTATCATGATCTACTATTTCAATGTTCATTCTATCAAAGGTTATGCCATGAATATATCTCCTTAACATCATTTCCATAAATCAGTCAATATCGTATCATTCTTACTAGAAATAGAAGGTAATGGCTGAAACATGAAGAATGATTCTTACACCTTATCATAGATATAACATACTCAAATTGAAAACTTTTGACAACCCTTAATCACATTCACACATTTCACTTTTTTCAGAGTATGAGCACTTACCTTACATGAACTAGAAAACAAAGAATTAGTACAACGGATGGAAGTAAGAAGGAACTCACTAGAATTACAAAAAAGTCTGTATGATAGGACTTTTTGCCTTTGTCATGCGAACCTTCTATAACGTCTTGAGCTATAATATGAACAATTAAGCTTATCAGATTACCATTTCATTGAATCCAATCATACATGCAAGAAACATTAACACTTAACCAAGAATCATGATGTTTCCTTCCTTACACACTAATCTAACATTTATGCATGTAGGACTAAAAACACGTAAATAACTATGAAGATAACCTAGGGTTCATCAACATTTACCAGTGAGTTAAAACAAACATAGTAGTTGGCTAAATACAGTGAGATAGATGAATGCAAAGAAAATCAGGTTTTCTGAGCTTAAGTTTTTCAAAAAGTGCAAAGAAAATCAGGGAGATAGATGAATGCAAAGAAAACACAAAGATTATTAGTGAAGACACTATTGTCTTTTTATACTTAAGCACGGAGATAAGGTTAAATGGGAGAATCAAATTATTCCACTAACACCGTTGATTCTCGTGTTTAGGTGAGCTTATCATAATTTAAATCTTATGAACCACAGTAACTTAGTTTCATTCTAACTAGTTCTCACTTGACTAACTAAATTGTCTTACTAAAATAATAATAAAAATTATAAAACTTCAAACTTGACGAATTTTCCAAAACATCTGGGGTGACGTATACTCAATAGAAGAGTTTACCAAACCACAAATCTTACCAAAACACAGAATTCACCAGTTGGCATATACACAAAATCCTATACTTAGTCAACACTAACACTTTACTTACTCAAATCCACACTTATTACCACAACACAATAAACAGTAACCAGATACAAAGACTTCGCCAGGTGGGTTGCTACATGAACCCAAGAAGAATAGATCCTAAATTTGTTTCTAGATTTATTCTTTTGTGGTGTTCATAGTGTGGCATACCTAAATCCTAAGTGGATGATGGACTATGTATGTGCAGCTCGTACACTTTGATGTAAGTAAAAGCTTGAGTTCAAATAAATAATGAACCAAAAGCTAGTGTGTTGGATGTATGACTTCTACAGTATGTAGCGTCGTGCACAATAGTGGAATTCATAGTTCAAGACATGGGTAAATGATATCCTCTCATTGGCATTACATTGTTGATGAAAAGTAAACGTGGCCACAGATCGTTTGTCTTTGTGATAAAGGACTTGATTTATTTGATAGTAATTGACTTTTCATGAAGGAAGATGTAATTATTACCATGAGATAAAATAAGATCATATTAGGAGAAGGAATATTATCCCGAAGAGATTAATGATATCCCATAAGGGTAACACACTTATGACAAGGTCATAAGACGAGCACTAATCAGGATGCTTTTATAATGGTATGTCGTTGGGAGAGCTCAGTCATGATAATATAGTGG
The DNA here is from genome assembly GCA_013677275.1 of Gossypium schwendimanii. Classification (NCBI taxonomy): domain Eukaryota; kingdom Viridiplantae; phylum Streptophyta; class Magnoliopsida; order Malvales; family Malvaceae; genus Gossypium; species Gossypium schwendimanii. The sequence continues at coordinate 12,085 of JABFAF010279046.1, forward strand.
AATGACTTCGTGACTAAATGAGTTTATAATTAATAGAAAATAGCTAAAACTTAATTATAAATCATTTGAGCCTTAATTGCATATGTCCAATCGGTCCCTCCTCTAGCTCATTGAAACCATAAAAGAATTGCATGTTGAATCAAATGTATAAAAATGAATAGAAATGGTGAAATGGAGTAATAGGAAACATTTGAAAATGATTATGATTTTCTCCAAAATGGAAATGATAATGGATAAATGAAATCATTTGGAAATGAATGTGGTTTTCTTGAAAATGAAAATGAAAATGACTTGAAAAAAGAATTTATGTTTTTCAAATTAAATGAAGTTTGAAAATGGAAATAAGTCATTTGTTCATAGTGAACTGTTGAATGCGAAAATATTAAATATATTTTCTTATAGATTCTTTTATGGTAAAGTGATCATGATTTTAATAAAATTAGAATTGGGTTGAGAAAATTATTTAATTGGAAATATATTGAACTTTATTTTTGGAACTAGAAAAACAAATATTGATTTGGATAAAATTATAACACATTGGGTTAAAAGCTCAATAAGTACTTGTAATTGAACCCGATATGGAAGAGACCCAAAAGCCCTTTATGTTATAAGCTGGGATGGCAAACCATAGTATTATTAACTAGGGTTTCTGCCACCTACATCCTAGTTGAACTAGGATTTTGTTTTTCTAGTTGAAATAAACTTATACAATTCAACAAGGGTTCTAGATTCTCTCCCTATAAATAGACGACACAAGTAAGGCTATTTACACAAATTTAAGATATTGTTACTCTATAAAAAAAATAAAGAGAATTTTTTTCTCAACTATTAAATATATTTTTCTAAAATAACAATTATGTTGGTTTCTATTTTGAAAATAAAACTTCCATTTTCACCCAAAAGAAAAGAAAACTATTTCTAGAACCTTTGTGTTTTTATTCGATTTGGTCGAGCCCACACTAGAAACAATTTGTGGCATGAGAATAGCTGAGAAGATCGTTTGGTTGAAATTCAAGAATGACAAGGATTCGTCTATCTGAGAACATAGGTACGATTTTGGTCTAGGGTATATTGTCATAAATACCACAAATCGGGTCGATTTTCAAAGTTTTAATTTTTGCTGTGCAAGAAAACCATTTTTGAACCGAATCTTTTCCAACAAAAAAAAAACATCTAAGGTCGCGTAGTTTGCGATACTAAAGTTCTAGCCCCGTGACACTAGGAATTAGTAAAAGATATGAGGTTGCAACAAGATTTCTTTTCAAAATTTAATATAGAGTTTTTGTTTGTTTGTTTTTCTTTTTGTAATTTTGTTGTTATCTTTTGGTTATAATTTTTTTTATATAAATACAACTTTGGTCATTCAATAAAATGTGTGTTCAATGAAAAATATATAAAATTCTCTTATTTCTTGAGTGTTTCTTTTTACCAATAGTTTGGCCTCAAAACTTTCTGTTATCTTGAGGGACCTTTGAAAAATAGAAGAGACAAGTTTCACAATGGCACCACTAGTCTTAAATGTTGAAAATTATCAAACCTGGGATGCTAGGATGACTGTTTATTTATAGGCTCTTAACATTTGGAAAGTAGTGGAGGATGGTTATGAAATTCTTCCAGTTCCAGTAAATCCAATAGTGGCACAAGTGAACAATCATAAGGAGAAGAATATGAGGAAGGCTAAAGTGAAGGGAATCAAAGAAAAATATGAAATTTTTCGTTGTTTCACAATCAATTCTCACCAGAACCATGAAATTTGAATCTGTTGTAGAAATCTGAGAGTATCTTAAAGAAAAATATGAAAGGAATCAAAGGATCAAGAACATGTAAGTGATGAACTTGATCTGAGAATTCGAAATGAAAAGAATGAAAGAGTCTGAGTTAGTTAAAGACTATGCTGATCAGTTGCAGACAATGTGAGATTACTAGGTAAAGAATTCTCTAATAAAAAAAATTTGTTGAAAAGATTTTGGTTACGCTTCTTGAAAGATATGAGGCTTAATTCCTTCCTTAGATAATTCTAAATATTTGTCAAGTATTACCTTGGTAGAGCTACTAATCGCTTTGTAGGCTTCAAAACAAAGGAGATTCATGAGGCAAGAGAATTCTGTATGTAACAGGCCGTTTTACAATGGTACCGGAAACAACGATTTTGGAACCCTATTTTTTGATGATCAAGTTCATAAATATCATTATATAATATTTACAAGTCTATTATGGTATTATATTTAATTTTGGTTTGGTAATTTTATTAAACAGTTAGTAATTAAGGTATAAGGATTAAATCGTAAAAATTGTAATCGTTATTAATTTTTACTAGCTAGAAAGACTTAAAAGGTAATTATTAAAGGTCTTAAGTTGAATTTTACCACTTTTTAATGTTATTGGATGGTTGGCGCATAATTTGGATGATATATTTGTTAAATTTTAATTAAATTATGTTTAAATAATAAAATAATAAAACAAATAAAGGAAAAGAAGTTATCATCTTCTTTATTTTTCCTTTCACTATCCAAAAACAAGAATAGAATAGGAGAACAACCATTGTTGAATGCTCCACTTTCGATCATTGCATGTAAGTCCAAACCAAGCCCGTTTTTCATAAATTTTATGTTTTTGAGATCGTTGTAACTTGATTTAGCTAGCCCGAGCACTAAATTGTAAAACTGTTAAAGTTTTGAAATATTTCCATTGATGATTCTTGAAGCCTTTGATGTTAAATGGTTTGATTGTAAGCTTAGATTTGATTAAGGACTAATTTATAAAGTGAAATTTGTTAGTTTTGAGTATAGGGACTAGATTGCAAACAAATCAAAATTATCATAAAATTTTTGTAATTATAGATATTAGAGGGTTGTAGAAGGATGTGATTAAAATCAGATTGAAAAAGTGGGCTTAAATGTGAAAGTTATGATTATTTCGGCTGTAGGGACTAAATTGAATAAATCGTAAAACTTTAGGGAAATTTTGTAAAACTAAAATTGAACTATCATAAGCATAAAATAAATTGTTATAAGGTAATTGAAACTGATAAATTGAAATCAAATACTATATAGGTCAAGATTTGAATCAACCAGTATATAATTGAAGAAAAGGAAAAATTGTTGATTAGTCCCTACACTTCAACTTATTAGCATTTTTTGCAGGTAAGTTCATATGGTATAGTTATATATGTAAATGTAATGTATGTGTTAGAATTATGAATTTATATAGCTTGATTGTGATTTGAATTGTATGCAAATTAGTACAAAAAGGTGGGAAATTGACTGATTTGTAAAGAAATGATCTAATGTATTAAGTGTGCCCAGATGAACATAAGAAATGATAAGATATAATTGGCACTCCAATTGGGTTCTTTGTGCATTTTATGGGATATGATATGAAATGATAATGATGTACAGAGAATTCATTATTTAAATTAGAATCCAACATTTGTTGCGGATTACTGAGTTTTGTCTATAAGGAGACCACTGTTACTAATTGTCTCTACAAAAACCCTGATGTGTTCTGGAGGGATGTAATGTCTTGCGACATATGATGCCTACGAGTTTAGCACTTCGGTGTTTAGGTGTGTTTTGGAGTTATTGCTTGAATGAGCAATCTGGTGTGTTTTGGTGGTTAGCTGTATATCCATATATGTTATTTATAGTTTAATGGGCTAAATGGTTAGTGTAACATAAAAATATATGATTGATAATATGTATTGTAACAACCCGTTTTAGTTAAATCATAATAGTGGTTTTGGGACCACAAATTCAAAGTCAAAAAATTTAGTTTAATATTGTTATATGGTCTACAATATGATATAAATACCGTATAAAAATTTCGTTAAGAAATTTTATCGTTTACATACCTAATTTGATGAAAAGGTCTAAATTGCATTAAGTACAAAAGTTGAGTTCTAATAGCTAAAGGTATTAAATAGCTATAGAATTTGAAATTGGAGGTCTTTATATAGTAAATAAACCATGAAAATGCTTAGTGATTAAGCATGAGTAGTCATCATTGGAAATTTAATGAAGTATTAAAGGTAATTTTGGAAATTAGTGATTTAAGTTAAAATAAATAAAATAAAATAATCTATTCTCATCATCATCCACCAAAAAAAAGAGAGAAAGAAACCTAGCCATGGAAGCTTGAAATGTTAGCAAGCTTTTTTTGCTCAATTAGGTATGTATTCTTGTCCCGTTTTTAATGATTTCTATGTTTTTGAGACCGTAGTAGCTTAATGTAGCTAGCTCAGGGATTAATTTGCAAAACTGTTAAAGTATTAGGGTTTTTCCATTGATGAGGATGCTTGAATTTTGAAGTTTTATGATAGAAAATGAAAGGTTGATGTTAGATAAACAACTTTTACAAAGAGAATTTTGATGAAATTATCAATTAGGGATTAACTTGAAAAGATGATAAATTTATGGTAAAAATTGTGAAATTTTGAATTATGTGGGCTGCTATTAATATGTATAAAAATTAACTAGGCTTGAGTAAGGATTAAATTGTATGAATTTCATTTTTCAAGCCTAGGGACTAAATTGTAATGAATTAAAAGTATAGGGAAAAATAATAATTTTGCCAAAAATATGTGTAGGACTAAATTGAATATGAATTATATTAAATTGAGTTAAATTCATTCGTATAGATTCGGTCAGACCTTGTACGGAGTTAGATCAAGGCAAAGGAAAAATATCGGATTAGTCGTCTTCGTATCTACTTAAACTTGACGAGGTAAGTTCGTGTAACTAAATTGTACATTTATATGTGTTAAATTGAATTATTGTTTGTGAATTGTACAATAGCTATGAATAAATATCGGTTGTATATTAGACAATTACCGAGTCCCCTTTGAACTTAGGAATCCATAGGATACAAATGACATGTCATTAGGTCACCAATTTCAACTCTTATGAGCTTCCCGTTCTACAGCTCATATGAGTTTCTCGTGATTCAGCTCGCATGAGCTTCCCATTATTCAACTCGGAGGAGCTTCCCGTTTACAGCTCGTATGAGCATACATGTATATGAATTGACGGATCACAGTTCAGTACATTTCGTGTGTACTACTCGTGTATCCAACGATATTCTAAATGGTTCAACTATTATTGGAATTTATATGAAAAACATGAAATGTAATTATTTGATGAATTCAACCATGTGTGTTGGATCTTATATGTGATTTTCATGGCTAATATGTTGGTGAT
>JABFAF010279046.1:17329-28774 GCA_013677275.1 Gossypium schwendimanii
GCTAATATGTTGGTGATCATGTGTTTAGGCTTTTGGCCAAATTGGTTGAGATATGCTTTGTTTACTTACATATTTTATGGATATATGGTAAGTTAAATTCTATGTTATACGAACTTACTAAGCTTAAATGCTTACTCTATTTCATTTTCCATATTTTATAGTAATTCGGAAGCTCGTACGGGTTGAAAGCTAGTCAGAGCTATTTCACACTATCCAACGGTCCTTTTGGTACTTTCAGTAAATTAATTCCGGTTATAATGGCTTGTATAGGTTATTTTGGTCAATGTTGGTATATAAATGTTTTGTTGAGACTAGCCATTTGAATGGCTTATGTTTGGTATATTTTGATGTGTATATAAGTGGTCTTATCATATTTATTATGTGTTTGATATGGTAGAATGAAATAAAGTACAAAGTGGTTTGAATGTGCATACATGAATTTGGTCATTTAGGTAAATTGAGATACTTGTATACATGTCTTTAAATTGTCAATTGAGATGCCTAAGGGCATATTGGTTATATGTGGTGATATTTCATGTTTAAGATGATTTTGGCTTGTTTTGAATGCCTTGTTATGGCTTGTTGATGTGCAAATTGTTGTGTTTAGGTTGGTACCAAATTGGGTGAGAAATGTGGCTTGGAACATGACCAATTTTCGTCCACATGGGCAGAGACACGGACGTGTGTCTCAGCCATGTGTGACACACTGCCAGGTGAAATGGCCGTGTGTGACACACTGCCAGGTGACACTGCCATATGTCCTATGTATTTTTTAAATTGCATAAGTCAGTATGCTCACATGGCCTAGCACACGGGAGTGTGGCTTGGCCGTGTGACCCAAGTCAAAGAGTTACACTGGCACGGACACGGGCTGATACACAGTCGTGTGTCCCTATTTTGAATGTCCACACAGCCTAAGACACGGGCATGTCTTCTGGCCGTGTGAGTCATACTGCCTGGCCATACGGCCTTATGTCCCCTGCAACTTTGAAAAAATTTAATGTTTTCTGAAAAATTCTTTTATACCTGATTTAGTCCCAACTTGTTTCTAATGTGTATTTTGGGTCTCGAAGGCTTATATAAGAGACAATATGTTTATTTTCGATTGGTTTATGGTATGAATATTATATGATATGAAATGTTCGAAATTTCTATCTATTTGTTCCGTAAACTCTAATAATACTCTATAACCCTGTTTCGGTGATGGATACGGGTTAGGGGTGTTACATTTATTGTATTTGGAAATGGCTATATGTGATTGGAATGATGAAACAACGTATATATATATAATGATTCTGATAGAATGATACTGAATGGAAATGTATTGTACATATTGAAACGTTATATGATTGTAACTAATGAACTCACCTTACTAATGTGAAATGTGATGACAATAAAGTTGTATAGTTAGATAATTCGTTATGTTAGTTATGAATTGAGGTGAGTTTACTATTTTAGCTCCTATGAACTTACTAATAATACGTAATTCTTACTCGTTGTGTTTTCTTTGATTGTAGTTGTTTTTTCCTAAACAAGGCAATCAGATCACTTCAGAGCTCACACTATCAAGCTTTTGATTCAATAGTCTTTTTTATTGTTTTGGACTCAGTTGTGGCATGTATATAGGCAATGTTATGTTTATGTGTACTTACTTTGAATGTTGTTGATTTTCGATCCAAAATGGTGAATGACATGAATAGTTATGTGATATGGATGAATGTGTGCACCTTGGCAATATTTTTAGCTATAATAGAAGCGTGTAGATGATTATATTGATAGTGGAATGGTTGATTTTGGATGATGTAATTGATTAGTATCATAAGTTGAATGGTTGATGAATGTATAAGTTGTAAGTTTATGTTTAGGCATCTAAGTGAGGTATAATAAAATTAGTATAATTGAGTCAACTTATTCTTTTCAAATGGATTAAGTAAATGGAATGGTTTGGAATGAATTATGCACCCTTGTTGTGATTTGGTGCCAAATGTGGCATATTGGTTAGATGTTATGAAAATGATGAATGATATGTTTTGGCATGGTTTTGGGAATGTTTTAAACATGTTTGAATGATGTTATAAGAACTCTTTTGGCCGATTTGGATGTTTGGATTGAAACAAGTATCAAATGTCCTTAAAATACCAAAAATAGGATTCATATTGCAGTGTAATATGGTGGTCGTCCCGAGGAGAGAAGGCCTATAATGTCACATTGAGATGAGGAACTCTGTTGTCTCAACGAGGCCAAAACAGTGAGTGACGTTGCGGCATCAAACATGTTGACGTCATGACATAAAAAACTATTTTAGGACATCACGACAAGGAACTCCCTCACGTCACGAAATCCTTCTGAAAGGTTTATAATTTATTCATTCTTCTTGCTCAAGTCAACTTAAGAGCTTTTTTGAGCTCGATTAAGACTCGGTTTTAATTGTATTTTGTACTAAACTTAGAATTATGAAATGAATTGGTGTTTAAATTGAATTAATTGATATGATTTGTATATGATTGCTCTGATAACTTTAGTAGCATTCTATAGCTCAATTCCGATGATCAGACCAGGTAAGGGGTGTTACACTATAGAAGGAGATTTTGAAGTTGGCACGTAGACAAGTGGAAATAGAAAAAAGAACAATAAGAATGTTAAAAAGCCTAGCAACAACAACAACAACTAAATAAATGGTTGTTGTCTACCTTGTCCTCATTGCAAAAAAAAATAAAAATCATCCTCAACAAAAGTGTTGGTGGAGACCATATGTGAAATGTAAAAAATGCGACAAGAAAGGACATATGGAAAGGATTTGTAGATCTTAGCAGTAGTAAGAGGAAACTGCAACGATTGAGCAATACCTAGAGGAGCAACTATTTGTAGCAAAATGTTTTACAAGAAGAAGCACTTCTGAGAGTTGGTTGGTGGGTAGTGTTTGTACAAACCACATGACAAATGATCAATATCTTTTTAAGGAAGTTGATAAAAACAACTATCTCCAAAGTCAGAATTGAAAATGGTTAGTATATTCGAGTAAAAGGCAAAGGAACAATAGCCATAGAAAGCCAAATAGGTTTAAAGCTCATTTTAATGTTTTATTTGTACCTGATGATCTGCCGTAATTTGATACGTTAAATTAGACTCTCCATTACACTTAACGAGCTTGTTTTCAAGCACCTAGGGAATCTAACAAGGTTGGTGAATGATTTAGGGAGTCCAAGTGGTCCGAACCACACGGGAACATCATCTAAAAGGAGAGCATCACGATATCGAAGCATGAAAGTCATAATACCCCTAATAGTGTTGAAAACAAGGAAGATTGAGCCACCAGCAGTTGTATCAAGATACTGGTCATAGGGTATCGCGATACCCAAACTCCCACAGGGACCCAATTTCAAGACTGACGAGGATATCGTGATACTGAACCATGGGTATCGCGATATCACTGTCGAATGAGACAAAATATAACTGTAGGGGTAGTCCTTGTCCAACATGTCTCCAACCAAAATTAGACAATCAGGGGCAATTTGGTCACTTTTTTAGGTTGAGAGAAAAAGGAAGACTTTTATAATTTCATCTTTTTAGCTTAGGGTTTAATCTCATCTTTTTAGGATTCAAACTCTTTCTTTTCTGATTTAATGCTAAGTTAGTTAGTTAAGTTTACTATAGCTAGGTGTTAATTATCTTTCAATACTTCAAGTTTCCTTGTAGTTGCACTTTAATCCTTGGATTTAATGTTATTCAGATTTCTTGCATTTCACCTATTAAAAATTGTTTCTTTAGTGTTTTTATTCATCTATTTTGCTTCCATTGTTGTCTTCTCCTAGCTTTTTAAAGAAAGCTTGAGTTTTTATTTCCTTGCTTTGTGACTAAGTTAATGAAATTTGTGGTTGATTCTATACTGTTAATGGGTTTACATATAAGCATGAGTAGCTAAATCATAGGTGGCTGGTTGATGGAAATGTGGGGAAATTGATTTTTGGGTTCAGGGACTAAATCGAATAGACTTCAAAACTTATGATTGATGCCCCTAAGGAAAAATTAAGATAAGTGAGATTGAGAGATCTTATCGAGCACCAATTTGATAGTCCCTGACTAGTTTGGTGAGGTCGAGAGATAAACCAGACTAATTTGTCTAAAACGATCAAATTGAGACCGAGAGGTAAAATTGAACCAATTTATATTAGCTATTTAGATCCCAATCAAAGGTTAACCACCTATATAGAAATCAACCAACCGCTATTTGTTACGGCATTTGCTAGTTTTATACTTTGCTTTAAAATTCAGTCCTTTTCCATTTCTAGGTAGCTAATTCGTGTAATTAACCTCTTACATGACTTGCCATAATATAATTGCTTAGTGATTAGACAGCTAGACTTCTTTAATTGCATGTTTATATTTTAAAAATCACTTAATCACCGACTCCTTTGGGTTCGACCCTTGGAATGCTCTGGTGTTCCATTAGACACTATAAATATTACAGCTGACACTGTACGCTTGTAGTTGAAACCGTACGTTTAAATTGTTTAATAAAATTATTTGTTTTCAGCGCATGCGCTCATGCGGTCACTTGACATTGATCAAAACTTGTTAAGTGTTGGGCAACTAGTTGAGAAGGGACTCAAAGCCTCTTTTTAAAATAAATACTACTTGATCAGAGATGTTGAAAGTAAAGAGGTGTTCAACATAAAAATAAAAGGAAAAGGTTTTGCCTTAAATATATTAGAAGAAAATAGAGTTGTTGTTTCACAATAAGAGAGTGACACAATGCTCTGGCACAAATGACTTAGGCATTTCCATCATAATGTTGTGTTTTATATGAAAAAGAATCAGATTGTTGGTGGACTTCCTGACTTAGAAGAAGAGCTTTCTATATGTATAGCCTGTAAATATTGGAAGAAAACAAGACTCCCTTTTCTACAAGAAAAAAACTTGGAAAGCAACACAAAAAATAATGTTGATCCATATAGATGTTAGTGGACTTCAAAAGACACTGCCCTTGAAAGAGAATGCATGTATTGTGTAACCTCCCAAACCAGGCCTAGACATTATGGCCAGATCGTGAAGACTACATTAGTCATCGAAATGACTAAGTAACCCTATGAACTATAAAAACCCTAATTCGTCTCACTTTGGAAAACTGCAGTTGCACTTGAGTTAGTTTGGAAAATATAAATTTATTTAGTCATCTATTCTTAAATCTCATTTTGTTATTGATAGTGACGTTTCTAGAAACCCATTGTTTGACGCCTTGTTTTTTAAAGTTTCTTTATCTTTTAATGCAGCGAAAAACAATATTCATGTTAGATTTTAATTAGGTCGAGTAACATGTATTTTTCGGTTAACATGTATTTCCAATGTGTTGAATAATGGATGCATAAAACCCATATCCATAAACCATAAACCACAGTCCAAAATAGAGCTTTACGGTCCAAAAATCGCATAAAAACTTATAGAAAAATATTAGAAGTAAAAGATAGTTTGAAGTCCAAGATACGTCTGCTTGCCAGGTTCGATCCTAGTCTTAATCATTACCTGAGAAGTTAAGACTCGGGGATGAGCTTAAAATAACTCAGTGTGTGTCAATAACAATATAAAGAATAAACAACTTCATTACAATACGGTACATGACATATTTCAATAATGCATGAGAATGTCATGAGTATGATGCAATGCAAAAAGGTTCTTACTCATCCATCCGCTACACACCACGAGTTCCGGAAAACTTGTCTGCCAATCACCAAATGATGCGAGCTAAAGCTCGATGTGGATAAACCACCAATACAGTAATGTAGATATACTACTAATAAATATGCAAACAAGCTACCAATGTCGTGGTCAAGCCACCAATAACGGTAAACGCAGTTAAACTACCAATAACACTATAAAATTTCTAATCTCTTCAGTACTTCCAGTGTAGTGCACTGACAACAATAATGCAAACTTTCACTACTTTTGGTACTCAACAGAACTCCTCCGTCAACCACAATAACTCAGTCCATGCACATGCTATATGACACACAATCATCAAGAAAAATCATGCTTTCAGTTTGATTTAAGTAAAATGGCATGTCTTACATGCTTATGGAAACATAATCAATTCAATGGCATGGTTAACATGCTTATGGTAAAATAATCAATTCAATGGCATGCTTAACATGCTTACAGTAACATAATCAAGTCAACGCATTGCAAGCATTCAATCAATTGATATGATGGCATCTCAAGAAAACATACTTATTATGCAATCAAATAATAACTCAATGATTCGTGATACATCATAAAATGAACTAAAAATTTGACTAAGGCAAGTCCACCTATCATGTAACACCCCTTAGCCGAGACCGTTGCCGAAGTCGAGCACGAGGTGTTACCTGACTTAACTTACTAGTTCAGAGCATAAAAAATTCCTTTTAAAATTAATTCATTCACATTCAATCAATATGTCCCTTAAAAGGGCACTCGAGACCCTAAAACATGCAACGAAAATGGTTCGGGTCCAAACCGGGAACATTAAAAATTTTCTGAATACTTAAACAAATCGAAATAATTTATTTCACTATTCACAATAAAACTATCCACATGCATAACAGTCACTAGTTTAATTATAACTCGAGTTACAAAACTTGAAATTTAGATCTGTAAATTTTCCCTTAAACTAAAAATCAATCACTGTTAAACGCCCGTGTGGAAGGGGTCAAATCTTGTGGCTCCTGTAGTTTGCTCTGATTTTCTAGTTTCACTCGTTTTTACTCCTTTTACTTCCAAATGCTCTCTTGAGTATAAAAACATGACTGTAAAGGATTAGGAGCATAAAATTTATCATTAACATTGAATAATCACCCCAAAACGCATTAAGAATGAGATTAAAACATGTTACTTTTAGCACTTATCAAATATCCCCACACTTAAGTGTTTGTTTGTCCTCAGACAAAATCCTCAACCCACATTCAAGTTAACTTCTCTAAATTTATTGTTTTCACCAATAATGTCTTAAGATAATTTACAAATAATCATGTAGTGGAAATTCACACTAAAATGACACTAGACAACACAAGCAATCCAAGCAAAGAATTTTAAGCTTGAAAAACATTAGGCATCTCCCCTATCTCAATAATTACCTGAAATTCAAACTCAACAAGAATTAACATCCTCATAAAGGATTCACTCAAAGCATTCAAAGTGTTTAAGGTTCAAGTAATAAGCACTCAATAGTCGAACAAGAAATGTTTTTACCATATACTTGCTTGAAAATCAAATCTCCACCACTATAGAATGATATGACACACTAATCAAGAAGTCTTTACAATCTTGTAATGAGACTTAGGTTAAGGGTATAAAAAATTTCAGAAAAGTCGATTATAATCGAGAGTCGAGTTGATAAGTTACCAAACTAGAAAAAATAAAATGTTGAATTAAAAGAATTTACATCAATAAGAAATAAAGAATAAAAATGAGCATTTCAACATAATATGAAACTAACGGTTCAAGCTCAATCACATTTTTTTTCATTTTTTTCATTTCATTTCATATTTTTTTAGAACACAAACTCAACAATACAAATAATGAAACATAGTTAGGCAATTAATAAAATCAAATCTCGGCAAAAGGGGAGCCAATAAAAAGGATAAATTTACAACAGAGATAAGGGTTATGGGTTAACATAAATGGGTGAGAGAAAAAAATGTGTTAGACTCAACAGGGTTTACTAGGGGCTGATTTAACAGGTAAGTCGATTAAAGGTTAGGTGGGTTAAATCCTAAGTGTCTTTATCATCTTAGTGTACCATATCAATAACGTGGTCTCAACATGTATAATTGAAGTAAGTTCTAGAATAACAAATCAAGTTGACATATTCTCAACCAAAAATAAAATGAGAACAGATAATTATATGCTCTATAGGCTCAAAAGCTTACAAAAAATATGGTTTTGATGTCAAACTTGCAAATTTAAAATTTCAAAATAATTCTTCACTTCAAGGAGACAACCTAAAACAATAATTTTTGAAAAACAACTTATCATGCTTAACTCTCTCGTTTCTTAAAGTATAAATCACACAATTCACAAAAATTCACAAATTATTCCAAAACATAATAAATACAAACTCCAAATTAAAAAATATATATAACTTTTATGATAGGTGTGAGAAAATTATTTAAACACAAAAAAAAAATTCAAGGATTTTATCGCATAAAAATATAAACAACCTTCCCACACTTAAGATGTACATTGTCCTTAATGTACAAATATATATAAACAGAATAGTACAATATCATAAGAGAGGGAGAGAACTGAAACTGCCCTGAATTTGGATGAATTCGCCAGAATAGTGAAATCTGAAATCGTAAGAGGTTCTAAATGAAGTACATGTTTCCGAGAAAACTAATAAGAAAATAGAAAATAAATAAGATAATGATATAACAAACTAGAAAAAACAACCGACAAAATAATAAAAATAATAGTGCATAATAAACTGAAAAAAAACATATAAGTCTAAAAAATAAAATAAAACAACTAACGATAAAAATAAAAGTGCAATTGAAAATAAAAATAAAAAATAACTAAAACAGAAAACTAAAGTAAATCAACGATCGGTGTCATGCGAGGTGTCAAGACCGCAATACGCATGATCGACTGGAGAGATATGGAAATGCTGGCATATCCGCTGTAGATACGCCTTAATGTGCTTGATCTGCTTTGATTACTGCTGCTGAGTACGATAAATATTGTTGAGTGTGACCAAATGCGCAAGTGCAGTAGTAAAGTGACTGGCAGGAGGACTGGGAATGGGTCGTCTAGATGGTCATCATCCTCATCCTACTAAGTTAGATGTAGCAAAACATACTGGTCACCGAAAGGGTCTAGCTGACGAGCGACCATCCTTATATGTTTCATAATATTTAAGCCCTACGGTGTTATGCCCCCAACCAAATTAAGAGTACAAATCTGCTCAAGGGTCTCGAGGAGGCAAAATGACGAGCTAGGCGTGTCACATATGGACCCATACAAATAGGCCCTCTTCGTGATCGCTCACTCTGATGACGACAGCACTGTGCCACAAAATGGGCTAGATCGATCGAATATTACACGTGCATATCCATAAGAAGTAAACACTGAAAGTGCCCACAACACTCATACTCTCCTTTTGACCGTTAGTGTATGAGCTAAAATGGTGTGAATGTAGCTTAAGACCGAAGGTATGCACCGAGCCTAAGACTGGCTTAGGTAGTGCAAAGTGGAAACCTCAGAGATGTTAGACCAACAGAGAGAAGTCAATCAATAGATGTGCCTCGAGAGAGTGGAGAACTTGGGCGTGGCTAAGAAATCATCAAAATATAGGTCGAGAGTGACTCCAAATTCTACACTATTCAAATATAAAGTGATAACCCCAAGACGAAATGAAATAGCTTGTAGTTTGTCCCTCGACGATAGCACTATTTGTAGGAAGAATGTGAAGAAAAACTCTAAAGTAAGCTCAGCATATGTCGGCTCCACGATCACAAAGAACCACTCCCATGGAGTCGCGTCCAATAGAGTATGAACCAGTGCAAATAAACCTACAGGCTAAAGGGTTGCCCACTTAATACACCAACCCAAACCCAGTGCTCTGTCCTTCAGATGCTGGCACCTCTCCTTATGGGGTGGATGGTCGAAGGTAAGGTATCAGTGGCAGTCGATTACTATCGGAGATGAGGAAGATGAAGTCCCAGTAGCTTTTCATTTCTTGGACTGAGAGGGTACTTTGCTCTTGCCTCGTATGTTTGGCATTGTGTACCTGAAAAAATTCAACTAGATATATCAACACGAATACAAATTAATATCACAGAAATCAAAATATGAAACATAATACATCAAGTTCAATCTACTGCACAATTAACACCTATTAAATAAATACCACTGAAAAATAAAATAAAATCTACAACTAAAATAACAATAATTAGATAAAAACGATTCACTACACTAACAAAACAAATATAGGCATAGTTATAAGACAAATAAAAATAATAGTAATGATAATGATAATAAAACATAAAAAAAAAAGTAAAGGAAACAAATGGTGGTGGAGGATGGATGGATGGCCAACAATGGCACAAGCAGTAATGGTAGGAGGGACAATTGGTGACGGAGGATAAGGCTTCAAAGAGGACTAGTCGACGGGCGAAGGAGGAAACGAAAGAGGGGCATTGTTCTTCGACGAAAAGGAAACATGGGAGGAAAGGGAAGGGGAAAAAATAGGGACGATGGTGGCGAGTAGGTTTTGGGGTGGGTCGGTGGAGGTAGAGATCTAGGAGAGCAGTGACTAAAAGAGGGGTTAAACGACATTGACTCGTGAATAGGGGAAAGGAGAAAATTGAAGGGCATATTTGTAAGGAACAAATGGTGGCCTAAGTAATCAGTGTGGTTGGTGTGACGAGGGACGGTGTGACTAAAGGAGGAGGCGCGTGGCAGCAACTAGGGGAATGAAAACAATAAGAAAAGGGGAATGGCAGGTGTAAGGGTAAGGCTTGGTGAAACAACAGAAAAGAACAAAAGACAAACAAAATTTAGAAGCCCTAGACTTGAAATAGAAGACACGGTCATGTATATGGCCCGTGTTGGGCCACACGACTGTGTCTATTAACTGTGTATATGCTTTTAGCCCATGTATCAACACGACTGTGTGTTAGGCCATCTGTGATGGTCATTTGCTTCTCCCACACTTGTGTGTAAGGCCATGTGTGTCACACGGTCTATCACATGCACTTGTGCTAGGCTGTGTGACTGTGTAACTCACTGATGTCACCTGTAGGGAAAGAAAATTGGAAAAATTAGCTCCAGTTTGCACATGGCCTGGAAACACCTGTGTGTCTAGGTCATGTGTCCCACACGATCATGTCTACAGGCCGTGTGGATCACCTCCAGACTGTGTGGTTCCTTTTTTTGTATTTTTTTATTTTTAAAATAAAAAAAATAAATGTACTAATTTTTTTTAAACAACATGCAAGTAAAATAAATAAAATAAAAGATCGGGTTACCTCCTGAGAAGTGCTTATTAAGAGTCTAAGCTTGAATTCCCTTTTTCAAGCTAAAGGTTAAGGCAGCTCCTAGAGATAGAGCTCCTTTCTCTCATTATTAATATCACCACCAAAATAAAGTTTGAGACGATGACTGTTTAACTTTAAGGAGTCATAACCAGGGTGTGTTACCTCAATCATTCCATATGCGAATACGTTCTGTACCACAAATGGGTTCGATATCTTGACTTAAGTTTTGAAGGGAACATTCGTGGATCTGACTTTTCTAGCAGCACTTTATCCCCAACTTTGAATTGGTTCATCCTCTTTACACGCACATTGTCAAAACCATTTTTATTTTTGGAAAAAAACAAAAAATTAGTTGTCGATGAAAAATTGGAGTCGCCACCAATCTTTTATTAAGGTGTGATTGGATCACCTAAAACGACTTTGGTCTACGAGTTTT
>JABFAF010279091.1:0-15452 GCA_013677275.1 Gossypium schwendimanii
TATTATTAATAAGTATAAGCATAAGTTTAATGATTCTAAGGTAAGGAAATATAATTAATCCAACATAATTATCTCATCTTGATTAAAATCAACTTTTGAAATCGTGCATTAGAACTTTATTTTATTTTATTTTATTTACTTTGTTTTCTAGTTTTTAATCATTTCCCAAATCCAAATATTTTTCTTTCACCAAAGCGTTTAAACTTACTTTCATAAATAATTCTTTTACAGTCCATGTGGGTACGATAACTTGACATTTATTTGTCACTTTATTACTTGTTGCGATTGTGTACACTTGCACATTTTCGTCGTTCCAGACACTGTCGTAATACGGGCACTTAATAGGCCAAGGGTGTTTCTATCCACATCTCCAATTGGATACAATGAGGAACCTCATGATGAGGACACTTATAAAGTAATTCCTAGAATCTTTCCCACGCCTCGTATAAATACTCGTCATCCAATTGTTGGAAGGTAGTTATCTCATTTCGCAACTTTGTGTCCTTGGTCGATGGAAAATACTTAACTAAGAACCTTTCTACTAATTCTTGCCGAGAAAATGTTGAACTTGGTAGCAATGAATTCAACCATGCTCGTGCTCGATCTTACAATAAGCATGAAAACAATTTTAACCTTAGTGTGTCTTTAGTCACACTAGCTAACTTAAATTAATCACTCACCTCTATGAACAATCAAAGGTGTCAGTGTGGATCATTTGTGGGCATACCACTGAATTGGCCCACCGTTTGGAGCATTTGAAACATCACTAGTTTTAATTCAAATTGGGGTACCTCGATATCCGGCGTCCTAATTCCCGAATTTAACTGATTGAATAGTGGCACAGCGTATTGTCTGATGCCGCGATCCCTATCATCAGCAATAAGGATTGGGTTGTGCACTTGTTTGACTCCATTACCTTGTCCATCATTTTGATTTCCAAGGTCCATCTCGGCTTGTCTTTGAGCAGATCTCCCACGTTTTCTTTTTTTAAAAGTTCACACGATTTCAGGGTTCAATGGTAATAGATCAATGATTTGATCTATGCACATAAACACTTGATAAATAAATCACAAGTAAATAATAAATAATAAATTAGAAGAGTTAAAAATTAAATAAAAAATAAAATCCAGATTGTAAAAATAATTTCACAAAAAAAAATAATTAAGGCAACTATCCCCAGAAACGGTGCCGAAAACTTGTAACACGGTTTGTACCAGTGTACATAGTCATTCAAGTAATAAGTACGTAAAAATGAATTATCGTTTCCACAGGGACTATATAAGCTTAACCAATTAATTGCAAAATTATAAATTCACAATTTGATGTAAAAACTATATAATTAGCTAACTAAATATATTACGAACCCCAACTTAGTTGGGTTTAAGGATCTAAATTGAGCATTGCACTTTTCAGTTATGTGTCTACTAGTCATCATCTAGTTAAGATCGCTCAGCTAATCTAAGTGCACCCAATCACGTATGAATTAAATGCATCATGATGTTAATTGAAAACATGATTGACTGAGGCTTAAACATATTAAACATGAATAAAATAGATCTTATTGAATTAACATAATCATCCTAGAAAATAGGATTTAAAATATCACCGTTGATGTCAAAAATAAAAAACTCAAAGTAAACATAATTAAAATAAATAACAAGAGGAAAGAGTATAGTCTATTCAGTTCAATAGCCTTTCAAATCTATTCTGACTGATTCAGTTCAACAACCTTTCAGATCTATTCTCACTGATGTGCTCCTCTATTCTGCTCGATGTTGCTTTTCCTATGGAGTTCCTAACGTGGTCAGCCAAATAATGCTTTTGACAAAGCTTTTGTGCCTAAAGGATGGAAAGGGAAATGGGCGGCTATGCAATGGGGAGGAAAAGGGAAATAAAATGTAGAAAAAAATGCTAATGAGACAAGAGAAATGAGTGTTGAGGGATGAGGGATTAAGGGATTGATGCATGGCATTTATAGGTGAAGGTAAAGGGTAGAGTTTGCTAAAAATAGATTTCAAATTCCTTATTTTTCTATCACACATGGCCGGCCACATTTTAAGGGGAAAGGGATGACTTAGTCTCTTCATTTTGAATTCAAACCTTAGTCTCTTCATTTTGAATTCAAACCAATGTTATTAAAAGCCATAGAGTGGATGGTTTTAACAAAAAAGTTGTTGGGCTAATTTTTTATTGTTTTCCAACTATAAGGACCTTTAATTAAATACCCCAAAGCTTACTTTTGGCCAGCCATCTACTTATGTCAAAATTGGGCTTTAGTTCCCCCTTATTGGATGGTTTCTTAGTCCAATAATTTAGCAGACATTTCAATCTTTTAGCACATCTTTTACTGGGTCAAATTATCAACATCATGACCCAAGTTGCATGGTTTTGTCGTCCACATGAATTGATTTGTGCATATCCATGTTTCATTTACATTAATCACATCTTCAATGGTCCTCCTACATAGTGAAAAATCAAATAATATAAAATATGTACAAAAATCATGTAATTAAGCACAATTTCACATACTTTATAAATTCATGCCCAATATTTGTAACAGCCCATTTTCAGTTAAATTTGAACAGTGGTTTTGTGATCACAAATCTGATGAGTAAGTTATTACTTTATTATTATTTTAATGTCTATGTGATTTTATTAAGGCCGTTTTAAAATTTTATAAATAAATTTTGACATTTGCATGTTTAATTACATAAAAAAAGAATAAATCGTAAAAGGTGCAAAAATGGAGTTCTATTTGTTAAAAGGGTTAAATGGCTATGAAACTTAAATGTGAGTGGACTTAAATGGTAATTATACATTTAAAGTGTTAGTGGACAAAGATGGGCATGAATTAAGTGTTTTATGTAGTTAATTAACAAGGTTAATTTAGTAAATTAATAAATAAGTTAAAGTAAAATAACATAAACAAAGACATCATCTTCTTTAGTTGATATTTCCACCAAAAATTAAAGGAAGGAGAAGCCATAGCTAGGGTTTGAAGTTCGATCACTCATATAGCTTGCATGTAAGTGATTTTTTATCCTGTTTTTAATGATTTATATATTTTTGAAGTCGTAGCTTAACCTAGCTAGCCCGGGAATTAATTTCCAAAACTATTAAAGATTTAGGATTTTTCCATGAATGTTCTTACATGATTCTTTATGTTTAATGAAAGGTTATGAGTTCTTGTTGATAAATAAACAAGTTTTGAAAAGTGATTTTTGATGACAATTGTATTTAGGTACTTATTTGTATAAATGATAAAAGTTCAAGCTAAATCAATGAAATGATAGTTTGTATGAGTTGATATAGGTCCCTAGAAAAGCCAGCTAGCTTGTGAAAAGGATGAAAATGTTTAGATTTCAATTTATGAGCTTAATGACTAAATTGTGAAAAGTTAAAATGTTAGGGGCAAAATAGTAATTTTGTAAAAATATGAAATATGGACTGAATTGAATAATAGAATTATTAAATGGATTTAGTTTATCTATTTAGATCAAGATAGACCTCTTACGGGTTTAAATCAGGGAAAAGCTAAAGTCTCGAATTAGTCGGTCCCGTTTGTACACCCTAGTTGTCGAGGTAAGTTCGTATGTATGAATCTTTACATTCATGTTATTCAATTATGTGTTGTTATGAATATGTAATGCTGTTGAACAGTGTATATCCAAGACAAAGCTATGACGGTTATCAAGTCGCAGTAGAACCTTAGGGATTCGTAGGATACAAATGACATGCCATTAGGGATTTCATGTTTCGGTTGTTGATCTTGAATGTCCTACCGAAGGCTGAGGTCCTGCATTTGTTGCAAATACTTCGTAGCTCGTGTGACCAGCATCATGTAGCTTACATTTTGACCCATAGCTTGTGTGAGCAGGCCCATTTCACAACTCAAAGGAAAGGTTACGGTTATATGTTTAAGCACACTTCGTGTGAGCTTTCCCGAGTATCCAAAGATATTCTAAATGGTTCAATGTGGATGAAAAGGAAAGGAATGGTAAGTGTAAAAATGAACTATGTTATGTATTCATGTAAAGGAAATGATGAATTCAAATGAAGTATGTTCATATACAAATGGCTTACCTTATGTTTAATTCAAGTGAATTATGTTTGAATGCACTAACTTATGTTGGTGATGGTGCTTAGGCTTGTGCCAAGCTTGTGGTTGGATTACATTATGTTTATACTTATGTTGTTTAGATGAAATGGTAAGTTATGTTTCATGTTTTACAAACTTACTAAGCATTACGCGCTTACATAGTTTTCTCTCCTATGTTTTATAGATAATTGAAAGCTCGAGCAGTTTGGAAGCTTGTCAGTTATCTATCACAGTATCTAGCATAAATTTTGGTAGTTTTTGATGTTTTGGCCAAGGTTATAATGGCATGTATAGGTGAACTTATGATGCTATTTAGTTGAATGCTTAGATGTTGATTTGGTATGTATAAGTTGGTTGTTTTGGTACCATTTTGATAATGGTTGAAACGTGTCACTTCGGTGCTTGTGATGCATGAATGGTATGGTTCAAATGGTAAGTGATGTTGAAGTGTTAATGGTCATATTTGAGGTATGACTTGGTAAAAGTGAGTTATGTTTGATAGTAGAAATGTGATCAAATATATGCATGATTTGGTAAGTTTGTATGTTTGCATTTGAGGTGCCTTCTATGGCATATTGGTAAAATGACTTTGGACTATTGAACTGGTCATTTCATGTAGGTTTTGATCATCTTTTGATGCCTTAATTATGTGTACAAATGTTTTTAGGTGGTTGCATGAGTTGGTGTTGGAAATGGCTTGATTTTGGCCAATTTCATGTCCACATGGTCTAAAACACGGGCGTGTGACTCAGCCGTGTGTCGACCGTCTATCCCCCGTAGGTTTTAATGTATATAAGTCAGGCTGTTACACAGTCTAGCACATGGCCTAGCACAAGGGCGTGTGGCTTGGCCATGTGACCCAACTCAATAGTTACACGGGTGAGGAAATGGGCTGAAACACGGTCGTGTGTCTCTATTTTGATTTTTACATAGCCTAAGACACGGGCGTGTGTCTCAATTGTGTGCCTCACATAGCCTAGCCACTCGGCCTTGTGATCCCTGCAGTCCAATTTTTTCTAACTCTTTCTTTTACTTTCCAATTGTTTCCAATGTGGTCTCGAATTGTTTCTAAGGTATTTCTAGGGCCTCGAGGGCTCGATTAAGGGACATTATATATGTTATTGAACGTATTTAGATTATGTTTGCAATGATGTATGAAATGAATGTTTTAATGCTCTATTTGTATAGTGATGCTCCGTAACATGTGATAGTGTGATAACTCCTGACCCAAATTGAAATATGTTTTCATATAGATATAATGTCATCCAACTGAGCTGACTCCGATGAAGTTGAAAGTAACGTGAAAGCCTCCATTCACATAATAGTGTCTAGTGGAAGTAGCCCCGTATCTAAGGCTCAAGGAAGAGAGGCTAAGGAATCCTTCTTCCAGATGCTGTCAGAATGGTTCTCCGAGTTTGTGCGAACAAACCCAATGGCTCAACAACCTCCACCCCCACCTGTACCCCAACTGGTCGCCGTAGTTCCTCAGGGTTTGGAACCAATACGAGCAAGCAAGCCTCCAATTGATAAGATCCATAAGTATGGGGCTGAACAGTTTCGAGGTACAGTCAAAGATGATCCTGAAAGAGTTGAATTCTAGTTAGAAATCATCATTAAGGTTATCGATGAATTGTCATGTACTCCTGTGGAATGTTTGAAATGTGCAGTTACATTATTGAAATATTCGACTTATCAGTGGCGAAACACCTTAGTTGCAGTTGTACCAAGAGATCGCGTGAACTAGGAATTCTTTTAAATTGAATTCCGAAAGAAATATGTGAGTCAGAAATTTCTCGGTAAGAAATGCAAAGAGTTTCTTGAGCTGAAACAACGTTAAATGACAGCATCTGAATATGAGAGAGAAATTGTTTGACCTAGTAAGTATGCTCAAGAATGTATACCAACAGAGGTTGCTATCACAGTTTGAAGATGGGTTGAACAAAGACATCAAGTTGTTAGTCGGGATCCTTGAGTTGAAAGAATTTGTAGTTCTGGTTGACAAAGTGCATAAAGCCAAGGAACTTAGCAAAGCAAAGAGAAAAGCCGATTTTGAGGCTCATGATTCAGGAAAGAGATCTATAGGAAAGTCATACCAATCGTCATCGAAGAACTCAAAAGAGTATCATGATCATTCATCAGCTTCAGTGGATTATTCTGGGAAAGACCAAGGAAAACAACATTTGAGCTCAAAACCTCAAGCTACGTCTGCAGCGAGTGTGGGCAGTGTTACAAACAACAAGCTCGAATGTCAAAAATGTAATAGGTGACACTTCAGTGAATGCAGATTAAAAGATGAGTCATGTTTTAAATTTAGTTCGTATGAACACTATCTCAGAGATTTCTCGGAAAGTTCAGACAAAGAAAATGCTCATACAAGTCGATCGAGTAATAGAGCTGGGAGAGGGAGACCACCTTGACATACAGGAAATATAGGTAATAGCCTAGTGGGATGAAAGACTCTGCAATGAGATCTGAGGCACGAGCGTTGGCTAAGGATCATGCGATCCGTGCTCGAGAGAAGCTTCAGCGCCAGATGTAACACCCCTAACTTGTATTCATTGTCTGAATAGCGTTACAGAGCATTACCAAATAAACGCAACCTAAAATCATTCACTTTTAAAATTTTCATTAAACATAGTATTATCCATTTATAAACATGAATATCATTCCTTAATCGAGCCCTTGAGGCCTTAGAATCACTTTAGAAATTATTCGGGTTTAAATCGAGATCATTAGAAACATTGATGAAAAAGATAGAAACTTTTAAATTGCAGGGGTCACACGGCCATGTGACTCACACGGCTAAGACACATGCCTATGTCTCAAGTCACGTAACAATCGAAATATGGACACACAACGGTGCCGCAGCCCATATCTGTGCCCGTGTAACTTTTTGACTTGGGTCACACGGCCAAGCCATACGCCCGTGTGCCAGACCGTGCAACACTCAAAATGGCTCACACTCCTATGTGCCAGGCCGTGTGCTAGGCCGTGTAACTGCTTGACTTGCAACCTTAAAAATCTACAGGAGACACATGACTGTGTCACATGGTCATGTGTCATACACAGCTAAGATACACGCCCGTATCTTAGCCCATGTGGACAAGCAGTTGGCCAAAATCAAGCCATTCCTTTCACCCAATTCAAACATGTATCTAAACACAATTTGCATATATAACCAAGACATTAAATCATGCCCAAAACATGCATAAAATGACCAATTCACTATACCATTAATCCATACAACCAATATGCCAATAAGGCACCTGAATCACAAACCATCAAACATATCTAAACTTATGCATTACTACACTAAAACATACACTACTAATTCAATATCATCTTAAAGCATACCACAATTGAGATCACAATCAACTTAACATCATATAACATTTTAATGACCTAAAAACAATCAACCATTGTGCCTTCATAGACACCACAATTAAATTCAACTATAACATATAAACCTTGATCCATTTCTATCGAAAAACTTAATTCACTTAAAAACTAAAACAATTCACAAGTGTGCAATTTCATACCATTCTAACTATACAAAAAGATGCCTATCAACTTGGTTAGGATATTGTCACATTGTACCAAAACAACCTATATAGCCATATATACATGCCACAACCCTAAGGGAAACAAGAACTACCAACATCGAAGGATAGTGTGAGTCGTACATTCGATCCATCCAAACGTCAAGAAAAACGATCTACAAAACAATTCACAAAAATGAATAAGCTTATAGAGCTTAGTAAAAGCATAGTTTATCATTAAACTTAACGACAATTGAATACAACTCATATTTTAGTCAATTCAAAGTTACCAAAGTGTAAATAAGGCACGTAGATGCTAGTTAAGGGTACCAAAGTATAAAAAGGGGCACATAGGTGGTTACTCAGGGGTATCGAAGTACAAACAAGGGCACGTATTTGCAATTGAAGGGTTTTGAAATACAAAAAGGGGGCACATATGTGCAATTTAAGGGGTACCAAAGTAAAAATAAGGGCACGTATGTGCAATTCAGGGGTACCGAACTACAAATAAAGGCACATATGTGCAATTCAGGGAATAATTAAGTATAAGCAATTAATTACATAACTATATTGTAAACATACAAGTACAAATTCAATTATGTACAGAAACACTATTAACTTACTTTGACAACTAGAGCGTAAAAGTATGATCAAGTTAATCCGTGATTTTTGCCTTTCCTCGGTTTAGATCTGATGGAGATTTATCTTGATCTTTGAACTTGCCAAAATTAAGACCCCTAAATTGGCTTATTACTTCTCTTCAATTTCAGTGGAATAACACCTTGTAGAAGATGAGCACAAAATTTCTTTTATTTGTTTTTAGTTTATTTTACTAATTACTAATTTAACATTTATTTTTAACATTTAAAAATCCCTTAAGCCATGTCCATATATGTCCACTAACATTTTGAATGGTCTAATTATTCTTTAAGTCCACTCACTTTAAATTCCATAGCTATTTAAATCCTTTAACTAATAGAACTCTACTTTTATACTTTATTACGATTTAGCCCTTTTTACATAATTAAGCATGCAAACATCAAAATTTCTTAACAAAATTTTTATACGACCTTATTAACATACCATAGACATTATAATAATAAAATAAAAATTTACTCATCGAATTTATGGTCCCGAGACCACTGTTCTGATGTCGCTAAAAACAGGCTGTTATAACTCTCCCTTAAAGAAATTTTCATCTCCAAAAATCTGACCAAAAAAGAGGTTCGGGTATTGCACTCTCATAACTTCTTTCGGTTCCCAAGTAAATTCTTTTATACTGTGATGTTGCAGGAGAACTTTCACCAAAGCTATACTTTTATTTCTCAATTTTTTATTCTTTCGAGCCAAAATTTTAATTGGTTCTTCATTGTACATCATATCAGGCTGAATCTCAACATTAACAAGTGAAATCACATGTGAAGGATCTGATCGATACCGTCGTCATATATATACGTATAATACATTGTGAATATTTTCTAACTCTGACAGTAATGCTAATCTGTAATGTACCGATCTGATTCTTTCAATAATCTCATACGACCCAATAAACCGTGAACTTAGCTTTCTTTTACAACCGAATCGAAGAACTTTCTTCTACGGCGGCACTTTCAAAAACACTTTTTCGTCGACTTTAAATTCAATGTCTTTTCTTTTCAAATCTGCCTAAGATTTTTGTCTATTTGAAGTTG
This sequence comes from Gossypium schwendimanii, assembly GCA_013677275.1. Classification (NCBI taxonomy): domain Eukaryota; kingdom Viridiplantae; phylum Streptophyta; class Magnoliopsida; order Malvales; family Malvaceae; genus Gossypium; species Gossypium schwendimanii. The sequence continues at coordinate 9,330 of JABFAF010279091.1, forward strand.
CTTTCAAACTGTCTCGTATCACTTTAACCTTTTCTTCGGTTTCTTGTATCAAATCAACTCCATGAAGCTTTTTCTCACTAAACTCAGTCCACTACAATGGAGTTCGATATTTTCAACCATACTAAGCTTTGTACGGTGCCATCTTTATACTCGATTGTTAATTGTTGTTGTACGCAAATTCAACCAATGGTAGAAATCTCTCCCAATTACCTTCGAATTCTAAAACACAGCATCAAAGCATATCCTCGAGTATCTGAATTACTCACTCAGTTTAACCATCTATCTAAGGGTGAAGCGCGGTACTAAAATGCAAACGAGTACCTAGAGCCTCATGTATCTTGCTCCAAAATTGAGACGTAAATCGCGGATCTCTATCAGAAATAATGGAAATTGGCACACCGCGCAATCTAACGATCTTAGAAACATATAACTTTGCTAATCTCTCAAGTGAAAAATCCAAACGCACTGGAATGAAATGCACGGATTTCGTCAAACGATCAAAAATGACCTAAAGAACATCTTTCTTGTAACACACTCCTATTTCCACTCTGGAATCATCACTGATTGTAACAAACCAAAAGGTACCAAATGTTTAACTTGAACTTGCTGACAAACTAAACATTTTGACATGAACTCAGAAATCTCTTGTTTCATACCTGGCCACCAGTATATTTCATTCATATATTTCATTCCTACCAGGATGAATAGACAAGCTACTACTACGAGCTTCCTGTAAAATCTTCTGGACGAGATCAAAATTTCTTGGAACGCAAATTTTGCCTTTGAAGTACAAACTATCATCAAACCCAATCTGAAAGTCTAAATCAGGAGTCATTCAATCTATTTCCGTTTAGCTATCAACACAGCATTACATTTCTAAGCTTCATAAATTTGTTACAAAAACATCGGCCTAGCTTTTAATTCAGCTAAAATTGAACCATCACCAATCAACGTCAACCGAGTGTTCAAAGCTCACAAACCAACCAAAGACTTTCTACTTAAAGCATTAGGAACACCATTAGCCTCTCCCGGATGATAATCAATGATCAAGTTATAGTCTTTCAATAACTTAAGCCATTTGCACTGTCTCAAATTCAAATCTCTCTACGGCATTAAGTATTTTAGACTTTTATGATCCGTGAAGATATAATATTTTTCTCCATACAAATGGTGTAGCCAAATCTTCAAAGCGAACACTATAGCTGCAAGCTCTAAATCATGTGTCAGATAATTTTTTTCATGCGGTTTTAACTATCTAGAAGCATACGTTACCACTTTACCCTCTTGCATCACAAGACAACCCAAACCATTCAATGATGCATCACTATAAATCACAAATTTTTTACGTGACTCTGGCTGAACTAGCATCGGTGCCTCAATTAACAATGCTTTCAATTGAATAAAGCTTTACTGACATTTCTCAAACCACTCAAACTTAACATCTTTTTGCAACAATCTCGTCAATGGTGTAGCAATCATCGAGAATCCCTTGACAAATCTCCTATAATATTCGGCTAAACCCAGAAAACTTCTAACTACAGATACATTTCTCGGAGCCTTCCAATCTACGACAGCCAAAATTTTACTTGGATCAACCCTAATGCCATCAGCTGATACAACATGTCCTAGGAATTCGACTTCCCAAAGCCAAAACTCATATTTTCTAAACTTAGCGAACATTTGTTTTTCGTGAAAAGTTTGCAAAACAATTCTCAAATGCTCGACATGCCTTGCCTTATCTCGTGAATAAATCATAATGTTGTCAATGAATACCACAACGAATCTGTCTAAATATGGCCTGAAGATTTTGTTTATTAAATCTATAAACACTGCAGGTGCATTAGTCAAACCAAATGGCATCACAAGAAATTCATAATGTCCGTACCTTGTGCTGAACACATTTTTTGGCACATCCGAGTCTTTAACTCACAACTGATAATAACCAGAACAAAGATCAATCTTTGAAAACACTATCGCACCTTTCAACTGGTCAAAGAGATCATCAATTCGTGGCAAGGGATACTTGTTCTTGATCGTCACCTTGTTGAGCTGTCGATAATTGATACATAAACGCATAGATTCGTCTTTTTTCTTAACAAATAACACAGTAGCACCCCAAGGAGAAAAACTAGGCAGAGTAAAGCCCCTATCTGTCAGCTCTTGCAATTGTGCTTTCAGCTCTTTCAATTTTGTAGGTGTCAGTCTGTATGGAGCAATCAATATCGGGGATGTTCCTGCCAACAATTAAATAGAAAAATCAACCTCTTGAGTCGGAGGTAACCCTGGTAACTCATCCAGAAGCACATCTGACAACTCACATACAATCAGAACTGATTCTAATTTCATTTTTGAAACCCTGGAATCAACTATGTAAGTGAGATACACTTCACACGCTTTTCTAACAAGTTTCTATGTTAACATAACTGATATAACATTATATATACTATCCAGTCTATCCAACTCAATATGAAACATTTCACTGTTCTAACATTTCAACACAATATGCTTTCGTCTACAGTTCACAACAGCATCATGAAGAGTTAACCAGTCTATACCCAGAATCACATCAAACTCATCAAAAGGTAACAACATCAAACTAGCAGGGAATCAGCAACCCTTAATTTCAGTGGAAAAGATCTACATAACTGATAAACTAGAACACACTGACCCAGGGGATTTGTAACTTTAATAGTATACACAGTGAATTCAACAGGTATTTTCTTTTTGTTTACTAAAGTAGCTCAGATATACGAATGAGTTGATCCAAGATCAATCAATGTATATATATTAATATCAAAGAGAGAAAAAGTACATGCAATAACATCTGGAGCAATAGCTTCCTTGCGAGCTCGAATTGCATAGGCTTTGGCAGGTGTTCTCGCTTCAGACTGTTCGTTCATCTCGCTATTTTTTCCTCAGTCAGGAATAGTATTTCTAACATTCCCAGATTGTCTACCCCTCTGAGATGTTGCTTCAGGCTTATTTGATTGATTTCCAAAATCATTTTGCTTCTTCGAAAAGTTACAAAGAAAATGGTTAATAGACCCACAACGGAAATAAGCTCGCAATTTTGATCGACACTCCCCAAAATGTCTTTTATTGAATTCATAACACACTCGAACGGTTCTGTCTACATTTTTACACTTCCAACAATCGCCACTGTAGAATTGACTAACTGGAAATTAATTTGCCTCGACTTCTCTCATTAACGAACTTTGAAAAAGCGTCTGATCAACTGGTGTCACTTCTAAAATTCTTCAATGGAGATGTTTGAGCAAGCTTAAATGACCCTCTCTTGTTAGAATCTCTAAATCTCAAATCTGACTGTCATTTGCTTTTACAAATCTCTTCAACCTTCTGAGTCTGCTCTGAAATTTCTACAAGTTCCCGTAACTTTAATGCTGCTACAACCATACGAATCTCATCATTCAACCGATCTTCAAATTTGATACACATTTTTCCCTCATTTGATACGATGTTACGAGCATACTTGCTTAACTGCACAAATTCACGTTCATACTCAGCTACAGCCCGATTTCCTTATTTTAACTCGAGAAACTCTTTCTTTTTTCAGTCAATGAACAATCGACTAATATACTTTTTTCTTGATTTCATTCTGAAAGAAGTCCCAATTAACCCGATCATCTGATACATAGTGCTCAAAGTATTCCGCCATAGATATGCCTCATCTTTTAGTAAAGACACCGTACACCTCAAGTAATCTTTAAGGGTGCATAATAACTCCGCAAAAACTTTCTTTGTGTTCAATAACCAATACTCGGCTTTTGAAGGATCATCGTTTATTGTACCTCTAAACTCTTCCACTCCATATTTTTTAATTTTGTCTATAGATACCTCAGTAACCATTACAGGTAAAAGGTTTGGAGTAGTCAGGGCTGCCGAAAAGGCATAATAGGGGGTGGATGTAAAGGAGTTGCAAGATTGGCTTGTTTAAATTTGTAGAACCATTAGTTCATCATTCCAAGAAATACATTTTTCTTCTCATCACCCACTGATTGTAGAATAGGCGCACTATTGCTTACCTCAGGATTCAAAGCTTGAACATTACTTTCAGCTTCATTAACTATAACTCGATTTGATTCAACTGACATCTTGGATATATAAGAAATAAAATGTTAGAAAGGATCAAAAGCATCACACTATCACAGGGTATATGTGGCATGTATATACTAAACCTTACTTTACTACATTAGTCCTATAATTAACTAAACTATGGCTCTGATACTACTAAATGTAACATCTCTAACCTGTATCCATTGCCAAAATAGGTTATAGAGTATTACCAAATAAATGTAACCTAAAATCATTCACTTTCAAACATTTCATTGAACATAACATTATCCATTATAAACATGCATATCGTACCTTAATCGAGCCTTCAAGGCCTAAGAATCACTTTAGAAATAATTCGGGACTAAATCAAGATCATTAGAAACATTGATAAAAAAATCATAATTTTAACACTGCAAGGGTCACACAGCCGTGTGGCCAAGCCGTGTGACTCACACGGCTGAGACACATGCCCGTGTCTCAGGTTGTGTAACAATTGTTTAATAGAGCACTTATTATGCAACCTACCGGATATATAGCTAAAAGAAACGAGCATAAAGTTTGTAAATTATTTAGATCATTTTTCTTTGGAACAAGCTCAATTAAGGACTCCGTTATGGCTATTGCTTTGGAAAGTACCTTGACTCCTTGACGTTGCAACTCTTACTTCGCCCATGACTTTAGCCCATCTATAAAAGAGAAAATTTTATCCTTCTCACTCATATCAAAAATTTGGAGCATCAGCTCACTTAACTCATTTACATACTCCCTAACTATGCGTTATTCCGTAAGCCGACACAACTTAGCCTGAGCCTCATCATCGACATACTCTAGGTAAAATTGCCCCTTAAATTCACCCTGGAACTCCTCCCAAGTCTCAATAGTAGTACCACATCATCTCTAATCCGTGGACCTACAACGCCACCATAACAAAGCAATATCAATAAAATACATAGTAGCAATATTTACCTTAGTAGCACAATCCATGATACCTTTGGCATGGAAGTATTGCTTCATTCCCCACAAAAAGTTACACACATCCTTTGAGGACCTCATCCCATTGAACTCTTTCAACTTTGAGACATCTACCTTTGGCTTGGGTGTTGGTTAACCAACACCCCATACCCAAAGCAACTTTGCAAATATTGAGCTCCCCTTTGAGCTCTTCAATTTGTTCCTTCAAGGCCGACATCATAACCTCGAGAGCATCGTTCTTTTCAATCAGCTCATCCACAACGGTATTGAGGACCCCTTGCATCAAATCCATATTGTCACTAAGGGCCTCTTTGATGCGAACTCATATTTGTGGTTGATTATGAGTTGCGAATGTTCCCGATCAAAAATTAAGAAGTATCGAATTAAGTTCTAGGTAAGGTTGAAAACTAAAATAGTTGGCTGAAACAAAGGAATATTTTGTTGGTAAGTAAATGGATAGGATAAGTTCAGTTTAAGGTTGAAGAGTGAACAATGAACCAATACTATAGGACAATATTGACCTGAATCTTATATCAACACTTAAGGTGGATAGGAAAAGATAGCTAGATCGTAACCCACTATCTATAATAAGATAGGAATCAACTAGTATAAAGGGTGAACACCACACTTGCTAAAAGTGATAAGTTCAAAGGAATCAGATTGACGCCACAAGATGAACTTGATAAGTCAATTTGAGTCAAGAATATAAAATTCATCATAAGTCTTCCTCTACAAATGTTTACAAAACAACTATTTATAGGAAAATATAAAAGAAGATGAATGGCCAACATCCAGCCATTAATGTAGTTCATGTACACAAACCATACAATGAACCGACTGATTCATGAACTCCCTTAAATGCATTTAAATGGTTGTTCACTCCCCTTTGATGGTTTATGGACGTTCATCCCTTGTATTGGCATGTATTTGGACGTTCATGCACCTCATTGAATGATATTAATGCATGAACTTTAACTTGAAGAGTCACATTCTTCCTCCCTTTGTTATGCATGAATTCTTAGCATAGAAGAAAGCTTCAAGTGCCTTGTATGATCACCAAAAGTCTCATTCATCTTC
>JABFAF010279105.1:4728-29840 GCA_013677275.1 Gossypium schwendimanii
TTTGATCAATACTTGAATTCATTCAAGTTTCACATATCAATTCATCAATTCATATTTCATTTCTCATCTTTGCCATTTCAATATCAATCACATAAATTATTATTTTACTTTCCTCTATTAAAACAACATGGACTTGGACGGACACACGGATCCTACCAACACACCAATTTGACACCTAATGCCTCATCGGATAAATCTAAAGTAATGACTGCACCTAGCGCTATATAAATTGACACCCAGTGTCTCATCGGTTAAATCGAAGCAAATTGGCACCTAGTGCCTCATCAACTAGAGGTTGAAGTAATCCCTAAACTCTTTCTATCCTATGGCATGCCATCTATATCCGACTCAGCCCGATACAGTTAATAGGGATTCATTTCACTTTTCTATACAACCAATGTTTCAATTTTATGAATGTATATAATCATATATAAGCATATATTCAATTTGATAATAATCATATTTTTCTCAATACACATATATTCATAATGAATATATTTCATAATATACAAAACCAATCTATTTCATTTCAATTATGATTTTAATTCAATCCCAAAGTACTAGAGTACTCACCTCAAATGCTTACCATAAGCAAACAATTATATATGCAATAATTTACTATGTAATTCGAATTATAGAAACACAAACTGTGAATTTTGAGTAATTCAACGTAAATTTTATCCTTCCCCTTTTTACTTGAGGATTTTAGTACAACGTTAGCTACGAAAATAAACAAGTAAATCACATTAATATTATACATTTCAATTTCACATTAAATTTTAATTTTCACACTATAGTTCTTATTCTTCAATTTAGTCCTTAAATCGAGACTAATTTTAACCTTTACAATTAAATTCATATTTTAATACTAATTTCACTCTAGACCACATTTAGGTTCTTATTTTTCCATCGACCCCTTAATTTTGAAATTTTCACAATTTAGTCCCTATTGCTCAAAATCAACAATTAATTCCACAATTTAGTCCTTTTCAACTTCTAACTTAAAAATATATCTATTTAATCCCTAATACACCATTCAACAATGTCAACATCTAAAATCCTAAATAATAATAAAAATTACAATATGGGTTGGGTAGCCCTAAGTATCGGGATTCCAAAAACGTAAAAATTACAAGTATAGGGACTAAATTGTACTAACAAATTGGAGCTTGAAGCCTAAATTTCCTAGCTATGCGTGAGTCTTCTTCTTTTCTTTTTCTTTCTTTTCTAATTACATGTAATTGAGAATGAATCTTCTCTTTCTTTTGTTTTTATTATAATAACAATTATTATTTCTTATTAAATAATATTCATACATTTTATACAATTTATTTACCATAACATATATACATATTATAATAACATAATATATAATATATATACATGTCATAAATGTTCATTATGACTGTTCACTTTAAATAAAACAAGGGTATAACTGCTTCTTTAGTCTTTTTAATTTATTTCAATCTATAATTCAACTTTTAACTCTTACACGATTTAGTCTCTATACCTTAATAACTCCTAATTTCACAAAATTTACTAATCCAAAAATTAATTAGCTAGTAAGCTAGCCTCGTAAAATTTTTTTTAATATTTACAGGTCCAGTTTACAAAAACGGAGTCCTAAAAATATGTTTTTGACACCCTTGACTATCGGGTCGTTACACAACTAATCATCACCCTTGTCTTCGGCCACACTAGCATTGACTATCGCCTTTTTGTTGCTCTCAGTGGTCCTTCTGTTCTTATTTTGAAACTTATAACACTCCGCCTTAATGTGACCTAACTTCTTGTAGTAGTTGTATGTATTGTCTCAATTCCTCAACTTCAATCCTTTATTGGTCTCTTCTCAACAAGTTTCCTTTCACTTCCTCGAACGAGAGTTTATCTTTACCATAAATCAGGTTTTTCGTAAAAGACTTATATGAAAGGGACAAAGAGCACAATAATAGCATATTATAATCTTCATCATCTATATTAACCTTGAAGTTTCTAAGATCTTTGAAAAAAGTAATGAATTGACTAATGTGACCCTAAGGTAGTCACCTTCGAACATATGGTACGTATAGGTGTTGTTTCAACACCAATCAATTAGCTAGAGATTTTGTCATGTATAGGGTTTCTAACTTTCTCAATAAAGATGTTGTCAATTTCTATGAAAGCACCTCTTAAAACACATTGTTTGTGAGGCACAACTGAATTGTTGACAGAGCCTTCTCATCAAGCTCATCCCATTCTGACTTATTCAAATCCCCAGGCTTTTTCCCTGTAACGTCCTTCTTTAGGCAGTACTGAACCAGAATTGTTGTCATCTGAACATGCTACAAACTAAAATTTGTGATCCCATCAAACTTTTCAATATCGTACCTCATTGCCATCTCTGAACAAGTTAATCTGCAAAAATTAAACTTGGCTCTAATACCAATTTATTAGGGATCAACTCATATACACAATGAAAAGAACAAAAAAGAGAAAAAGAAACTTGGACATACAAATATTTATATGGTAAACCCCCTTCGAAGAGGATAAAAAACCATGGTCAAAGTAGGTTTCACTAAATGAGCAAATTATTTGAAAGAGTAAAAGCTGGAGATAACCAAAACAGAAACTCCCTAAATCCTAGAAAAAACTAAGCTCTTGCTAAAACACGAAGCTCCCTTAAAAGTCTCTTAAAAACTCTCTCAGTCTTCTCTTAATCTTAAATGTGATAAAGATATGAATTCTAGGGTTACTAAGGCCCTTTTATAGGTTGAAACTCGTCAGGATGTCACTTGTCGCGTTGTCAAGACGATGGGTTATTCTTATTGGGATATCATGTTTCGCGTCGTCAGGATGTCAGCTCTTGGTCATCATGATGTCGACTCTCTTTCAGATGAAATGTGAGGCACATCTTCGAAATTATTCGTAATTATATCCCAGTGATACATATGTCCAAATCTGACAATATTAAATAAATTTTATAAATATTGAAATTTATTTATGCTTTTATGAAGTTTTTAATATAATTCAGAAGTACAAAATCTTGAACACATTTATTCGAAAATATATATAATTATTTTAATCACAACCCAAACAATAAAATGGTTTATCATAAAAAATAGAAAGATAACTTTGTTGGCACTATCTTTTACAACATTCGACAAACCAATTGATTGGTATGTGAATAGAAAATTTCTATATTGTACAATAATTTTGATATTTTTTTTATAAATAAAAGAAAGCATCATAGTGCCTTAAATCAATTTATTCTTACATAAGGAGCACCAAATTTATCATCTAAAAGTAATTTCCTAACATGGAATTTAGGAACATCAAGAATTTGTAAATTAACTTCAGTAGATGGACATGTTTTAGCTAGCCAATCAAAAAGAGTGTTTCCTTCCCTGTTCACAAACTGGAATTTAACAAACACAAATTGTGGAGATACGTCTTTTATTATTTTGATGAGTGTCATCGATGGCATGCTTCCCAAGCAATCCTTAACCATTTCTATTGCCAATGTACAATCAGTTTCAATGATCACCTTATTGTGTCCTTTAATCCGAGCTAATTCTAGGCCATGTAGAATAGCCCACAAATCTGAGTTCATAGCCGAACCTTTGCCAAAAAACCGTTGATGATCTTCAATCCAGTTTCTAGAAGAATCTAGTAATACTCCTCCAAGCATCGACCAATCTCCAACCCTATTGGTTGCTCCATCTGAATTAACTTTAATCCATCCGAGATTGGATGGATGCCATTTAATCATCTCAACTCTAACATCTCCAGTGTTTTTCTTTTCCCAATATGCCTTATAAACATTTATAGTGAAGCACTCCGCAACTTTAACCGTATCTTTGACTCTACCAATCCCTTGCTGGAAAACATGATTATTCCTATTATTGCTTAACATCCAGCACAAAACTGCAAAAGAAACCTAAGCCTCAACACCACTAGTCCCCATACAAAATTTTCCTTAGCACTAATCCATTCATCCAAATCCAATTCAAAAAAATATGAGAACACAATCTGATGAAATTACCTTCGTCCAAGCTTCAGCTGAAAACTGGCAGACACGTAGCACATGTAAATCAGTTTCTTAAACCTTTCTATAGATTAAACATCCTACTTCATCAGTCATCTTTCTTCTAACCCTTTCACAATTCGTAAGTATCCATTTATGCCTTACAAGCCAAAGGAAATGTTTAATTCTAAGGGGTAATGGATTTTTCCAAACCTCCTTCCAACCGTTGTAATACTGTAAATCATTAGATTGAACAATATTGTTATAAGCATATTTGATTGAGAACTTACCTTTATTATTTGACTTCCACAGGAAATGTCATCCCCAAGTGCGTCATTGGGTGGGTAGTGCGCAACAATAAACTTTAAAGTTTCCCTGCTGAAATAATTATTCAACTCCGACCACTTCCAACAACCATCTTTATCCACAAAATCAACCACTTTAAGCTATGTTGAAATATTTGTATCGAGGAACAAATATTCATGTAATGGCCCCAAGTTTAGAATCCAAACATCTTGTAAGAAATTAACTGATCTGCCATTCCCTAAGCTCCAACACAATCTTTCTCGAAACTGAGCCCAAACTTTTGATAAAAAAATGCCATACATAAGAGCAATTAGTTCTTTCAATCATACAAAGGCAATTCTAAAAAATCTTATATTTGTTACGCAAAACTTTTACCCATAACAAATCCAACTTCGTCATTAGTTGGTATGCTAGCTTTATTAGGAATGAGATATTCTAAGGTACAATATCCTCAAACCAAGGGCCCCATTCATCAAAGGTTGACAACAAGTATCTCACTTAACCAAGGCTGTTTTATTCCCACTACTTGTCGAACCCTAAACAAACTATTGTACAATCTGTTCAGTTTTTGCACAAATGGCTATAAAAATCATTACAAACTACATAAGTTATTCTAGTATAACTAACAAAACTAACTTTGCCAACATCGTTCTCCCTGCCATCGGTAACAACTTGGCATCAAACCCATTTAGTTTCCTCTGTACTTTGTCAATAACAAATTGGAACGTGCTCTTTGTGGCTCTTTTATAAAATAAAAGAAAACCTACGTAAGTGGCTAAATCCTTTGTCTGCTGAAAACCTAAGATATCTCCAATCATTCGTATAGTCATTGACTCCGTGTTAGCTGAAAAGTACACTTTTGATTTTCTAGAATTAACTTTGTGGCCAGAGTATAAACAAAATTGATCTAGGACTAACTACATAGATTCAGCATTCTCTAAGTTTGTTTCCCCAAATAATACCAAGTAATCGACAAAAAGTAAATGGGGCAAAGGCAGTCCTCCTCTTCCCAACATTATAGGCTTCCATTTCCCAGCTGAAACCGCCAAGTTTATCGCTTGGCAACATTTGTTCACTGTTAGAACAAAAAGATATGGCGGTATGGGATCCCCTTGCCTTATAACTCTCGTCAGTTTAAACTCATCTGTGAACCCTCTGTTCCACAAAACCTGCATTGATGATGTCGAGACGCACTGCATTATAATATGAACAATATTATTATGTATATTAGCATATTCAAGAGTATCCTTAATAAACTCTCATCTTAAGCAATCATAAGCTTTATCCATATCTATTTTAATCGCCATCCAACCTTTCTTTCCTTTCTGAGTTTTCATCGAATGGATAACCACTTACGCAATGACAACATTATTCATAATGTGACGCCCTTCTACAAAACTAGTTTGGTTCTTCGTAACCAGTACTGGCATTATAGGTTTGAGATGATTCATAATAAATTTAGAGAGTATTTTGTACGGAATAGTGCAAAGACTTATAGGTCTAAACTGCATAATCAACTCAGGGGCAGCAACCTTCGGGATAAGCACGATTAAAGTTTTATTGAAGAAACCCTCCAAACTACTGTTCTAAAAAAATCTTCTAACTATTGATACTAGAGATTCACCAACCACGTTCCACTGCTATTGATAAAATTGGGCATGCAATCCATCAATTCTCGAGGCCTTAAGTGGTGCCATATTGAACAAAGCATTATGAGCTTCCTAGGTAGTTAAACTTCGATCAAGTGCTTCAAATAGCTCAATTTCTACAATTAGAGGTGAGCAAAATCCGATTCGATTTGAAAAACTCGATAATAAATTCAAATGTTGAATTAAATAGTTCGAGTTATTTGATTTAATCAAGTTATTCGGGTCAACTCAAACAAAAAATTTAATTTTTCAGTTTAACTCTAATATGAATTACACAATTCGAGTTATTTGAAAATTATAATAAGAAAAGGCAAAACTACGTTGTTTTGATAAATGTTTACTTTTTCTAAAGTTAAAAGTCAAAACCATTAAGTTAAAAGGTAAAACTACGTCGTTTTTCTAAATGTTTACTCATTAAGTTAAAAGGCAAAACCATTATATTTGTTTATGTAGTTAAATAATCTTGTACTTCATCTACAAGTTAAATAATCGGTTCATGTAAATGCATAATTGAGTATAAATAATAATATTAGTTAACTCAACTCGACTTGACTTGATTTGATTCGATTCGAAAAAAAAATTCAATTTGAGTTCGGATGCTAAAATAGGATTCGTCAACCCGACAATTCAACTTGACTAGATCAAATACTCACCCCTATTTACAGTAGAAAAATATTCCTAATAGGAAAGAGACCCACATTAGTTGCATCATCAGTAAAAAAATTTCGATAGAAAGAAACAACTTCATATTTTAATCTATCTTCCTCATAACTCCACAACTTACCATCTAGCTTTAGGGCTTTGATTCTATTAATCCTTTTCCTTCTATTAGCTTGGCAGTGAAAGTACTTTATATCTTGATCTCCGAGGGATAGCCAATCACTACGAGATTTATGTTTTCAAAAGAGTTCCTCGTTGTTGAGGACTCCTTCAAGTTCTTTATCTAACTCAATGAGCTTTCTTGATCAATATCTCTTAAGGCATCGTTGAATACCACCAAGATGTGACAATAAAATTCATTTCCTCTTAAGAATTTTACCAAAGACCTCTGTATTCCATTTCTAAATAGTTGCTACAAAACTCTATATTGACCCCTCCAACTGATCACCATTACCCCAATTCCCATTAACTAACTAACTAACTAACTAACTAAAGCCACTGTGAGATAACCAACCATCGAGGAAGAAAAAAGGGTGAGGGGGCTTTTTAACATTATTTTGACCAAAACAAACAGCTAAGGGACTATGATCAGATTTAATCATTTGAAGATGACGAACCATCATGTTTGGAACCAAATGATCCCATTGGTTATTGTACAGTACTCAGTCGAGATGTTCAAACACTAGGCCTCTGTTCCAAGTAAACTTCAGACCTTGAAAACCAATATCCTTCAGATTGTGATCATAGAAAAACTATTGGAATAAAGGGCAACTGCTTCTACTCTTTTTCGGGTTGCCTTGTTTTTCCTCTTCATTAAGCAACGCATTGAAGTCACCTACTATAATCCATGGTAGCCTAACATTCTGAGCAATACTACCAAGCTCTACCCATAACTCTTTCCTCAAAACCCACTAAGGACTCCCACAAGTCCCAGTGAACAAAACCTAATCATTTAAATCTAGAAATTTCACTTTCAAATGCACAAATTGGAAATGGTTAACTTCTACAACTACATTTACACTATCCTTCCAAAAAATTCAAATTACCTTTAGAAATCACTGGCTTTAATTCTATGAAAATTTGGAAATCCAAAATTCTTAACAACACGTGCTACTTTAACACCACTAACTCTAGTTTCAACTAGAACAACCACATCAGGATCAAAATCTTGCAATTAGTCCTTTAAAACTTTGTAGAAATTTTGATATTCTACACCTAAGCAGTTCCACACTATAATATCATTTTTCATAAATAACATAAATTCTATCAAACCTGAACCAAAAGAATCATTCTGAAGAGTCTTCCATCCCCACTGAACTTGCCTCTTTGACCTGACTATTCTCGCTATCAAAACCGGAGACTTCAAACACAGATGGCCTAAATTGGCTAACAGATAACTCATCTTTTGAATCCCTGTAATATTTTTGCCAAATTCCAAACTTGTGTTTAGGATCCCTCATTTGGGCTTTTATTCTTTTTCAAGTTCACCACTGACTATTGTTTAGGATCAAGAAGAATATGCCTATTTGAGAAACCTGCAGCTCTCCTTCCTCGCCCACTCTTTGGCCCAACTTCTTTACTCCTTAAACCAAATCCCGACCCATCTTTTCCAAAACCCAACTCCACACCCGTTGGCCCATTTATTAATTGTTTTTGTTTCCTGGACTTATTAAAAACTTTCAACCCTTTTTCTTTTAATTTTTATTCTCAGTTTCCTCTATCCGAGCCTTGTCTCCCATTTTTTCCTTATCTGCAATATTTCTTTCCCCACAAAAAATCAGCCTCTGTCACACCTTCATTATTCTGTTTCCCAAAATGAAAAGATACCAAAATCGGTGCCTGGAAGCCATCTCTCACCTCCACAATTTTGGCGAGAACATTAAATCAACATCTCATCTTGTTAGTTTCCTTATATACTCTCAATCCCATTGCTCCTTGCCATTGCTGACGTCATTGCCAACGATCAACTACCATCCACTTTCCAAACTCCTCTTTCTCCACTTTTTCTTAAACACCCAACCTATTCCCTTTCTGATCTAGTGCATTATTTGCTTGTTGACTATCAGCATTACCTTCCATATCCTTCTCCAAATAAACATGGGGGTGCCCTTCCTTCAAATGTCTATGTAACATCCTAATTTTAGTTCAATAAAATGTAGAAATATATCACAAATAAGGATTTAGCCCAATGGTTAGTTAATGGATGTGGGAACATGAATTTTGACTTAGGATCGTTTAAGGAATTATTAAGGAAAACTAGAAGACTCGCTAGTGTGTTAGGAGGTAGCGAAAAAAAAGGTGTGGGTCCTAAACTCATAAAATTGTTTGAAAATGTTAAATATCATGTTATATTTGATAAATTATCTTGCTGGTTGGATTGACTTAAAAGCCAAATTATTAATTTTGTGAGTGGCCGAACCAGGTACGTTTCGAGCCTTACAAGATTGATATGTTGGCAAAATTGTTAGTTTGATAGTATAAATGTTTGATTGAGTTTGTAATACATATTTGAGTTATGAGATATGAGAATGTTTGATTGAATGGTATGATGTGTTGATATATAAAGCTTATGTATGATCTAAATGCATTTGATATTTTTTATATTGTGTGCTTAAAAGGTTTTTATTTATGCATAATAAAAATTCGTAAAGTATGTGAAATTGAACAATATTGATAAATACCATCATAATGGTAATTTGAAATTTGGAACACTATTTTCATTTATCAAAAGTATGTGATTATTGAGAACATGCTGAGCATGTCAAATGAATGTGAAAAGTATTGATATATGATTATGTATGAGATTGTGTGACATTTTGTATATACATTGGGATGAGATTTTGTGGTTGATGGAAGAGTTCCGTGGAGTACTTACAGCATATTAAGTCCCCATATATTCACAGTCAGTGCACTGCATTTGGAGTAGCGAGGGGTTGGCGGTTATATCATGTTACTTGTTATTTGGCAATTCCATTGCATTATTAATCATTGGTGGTTTTACGACATCAAGCTTTGCTCATATACGTTGGTATTTGGTAGACGGGTTCTTGGTAACTCGAGGTGTGTAGCGGATGGTGTGGGTAAGATCTCACATGTGCATTTGAAATTATATTTGAGAATGTTTGATTGTGCCACTGGTACCCCTATGAAATTGCTAGTTTGAATGCCTAATACTTGCTTGTTTAGCCTAACACTGAGCTTGTTAAGCTCACCTCATTACCTCAACTTCTCAGGTAATGATCGAACTTAGGATCGAAATTGGAATGTTGATGTACGGCAGACTTTGGACTCCACTTCGTCATATTAATTTAAGTTAATTATATTGTGAGGTCAATAATTTATTATTATTCAGTTTTGGATTGTAAAGTTTCTTTAAACTGTTGTTTGGGACTGTTTGATATTTTTGGGTTTTTCATGCATGCATGACACTCATATTATGTATAGATACATGGTCTTTATATATGTTGAAGTGGACTATGCATGATATATGACTAAATTAATAATTTGACTAGTAATGGTACATTTTCGCTACTAAGAAGGTAACAAAATGTTCTTTTTTGGGCAACGCCATCAGTAAGGTTTTTATAAAAACTCACCTAATTCACTAATTTTACCTACGCATGTTTGGACTGAGTAAATGGACGTTTTCCAAAGTTAGCAATAGAAACCTCGGTTTTACAAAAGAGTGTACTTTTAGGTTTTAAACTATCATTGGAGTAGGTTCGATTTTAAGGGGTCCAATGTGACCTACATGATTCAGCCATAAGGTCTAAGTCGGGTTGGGGAGGTTACAGTCCAAAACTTCCATAGTGGAAGGAAATGGATGGAAGTGATTTTACTCTATTCGATGAATTTTGCTAGTGACCTAGACATTAGAAACCAAAGATTTTGATAGATTCACTTACATTGCAAATCGTGCAAATTGACCCCTCGATCTTTTATCCATTTGGAGATCAATTTTTACTACCTTTCCAATCAAGCTCCCAATCTCTTAAAGAATTCTCCTATTTTAAAATGATCTAGAGAGCCTTAGAATACAGCCAAGCCACAATGCATTATGGAAAGGCCTTGCAGATAAAAAACTGAGTTAACCAAGGTTGGACAGTCAGATAGTGTTCAAAAATCACCTAGGGACCCTTCGAAAGAACATTATTATAATCCAAAGTTGATTCAAATTTTGCGAAGTAGTTGTCATTCCTATGTCCATCAGCTGAAATCTCATCGTTGGCTTTCATAAGGAACACACCTTATTCCACAAAGCATTATACCCAATTTTCCTTCCCAACAACTTGATCATTAACGTCTTTGACATAGTTTTTTCAATGAGTGCATAGAACCTATAAAAGAATTCAATAGAGGGCACTCCATCAAAGACACCTTTCCTCACATCATCCTCTCGAAAATCAAAGTCATCCACTTCCCACTCAGCATCCACAGCATTATTTATTAATCCTGTATTTAAGATAGCATCCCTAGATGAGATCGATTCCAATGTTCCATCACAAAGGATTTTCAAATCTCCAACTTCATCTAGTGGCTCCTCCTCTCGATGCTTAACTCTCTTCGTAACCCTACCAATCATAAACTCGTGGTGTGTAGTGGATTGTATGGGTAGGATCTCACATGTGCATTTGTCATGATCATGTGCATTTGGAATTATTTTTTAGAATGTTTGATTGTGCCATTGGTACCTCTATGAAATTGCTTGTTTGAATGCCTAATATCTGCTTGTTTAGCCTCACACTAAGCTTGTTAAGCTCACCCCATTACCTCAACTTCTTAGGTAATGATCGAACATAGGATCAAAATTGGCATGCAAACGTATGACGGACATTGGACTCCACTTTGTCATATTATTTTAATTTAATTATAATTTTAGGGCATTTTATTATTATTATTTGGTTTTGGATTGTAAAGTTTCTTTAAACTGTGGTTTGGAACTGTTTGATAGTTTTGGGTTTTTCATCCATGCATGACACTCGTATTTGGTATATATAAACGATCTTTATATATTATGAAGTCGACTAGGCATGATATATGACTAAATTAATAATTTGACTAGTAATGGTACATTTCCGTTGCTAAGAAGGTAACAAAATTTGTTTTTTGGGTAACGACATTAGTAAGGTTTTTATAAAACTCACATAATTCACTAATTTTACCTAAGCATGTTAGGGCTAAGTAAATGGACGTTTTCTAGAGTTAGCAATAGAAACTTTGATTTTATAAAAGAGTGTACTTGTAGGTTTTTAACTATCATTAGAGTAGGTTTGAGACTAAGGTATCCAGTGTGACCTTCATGATTCAGCCATAACGTCTAGGCTGGTTTGGGGAGGTTATAGTCCAAACCTTCCACAGTGGAAGCAAATGGACAGAAGTGATTTATACTCTATTTGATGAATTTTTCTAGAGGTCTAGACATTAGAAACCAAAGGTTTTGACAGATTCACTTATATCGCAAATCGTGTAAATTAACCCCTTTATCCTTTATCTGTTTGGAGATCGATTTTTACTACCTTTCCAATCACGCTCCCAATCTCTTGAAGAATTCTTCTTTTTTAAAATGATCTAGACAGCCTTGGAATACGGACCCAAGCCACAACGCTTTGTGGGAAGGCCTCAGGGTTGAAAACTGAGTTCACTAAGGTTAGACAGTCAGATAGTGTTCGAAAATCACTTAGGGACCCTTTGAAAGAACATTATTATAATCCAAAACTAATTCAAATTTTTCCAAGTAGTAGTCATTACATATATCCATCAGCTAGAATCTAATCCTTGGCTTCCACAAGGCACACACCATATTCCACAATGCATTATATCCAATTTTCCTTCCCAAGAACTTGATTATTAGCGCCTTCGACATACTTTTTTCAATGAGTGTATAGACCTTGTCAAATATTTCAATAGAGGGCACTCAATCAAAGACACCTTTTCTCACATCATCCTCTCGAAAATCAAAGTCATCCACTTCCCACTCATCACCTACAACATTATTTGTGGATTATGTATTCAAGACAACATCCCTAAAAGAGATCAGTTTTGATGTTCCATCACCTAGGATTTCTAAATCTCCACCTTCATCTAGTGGCTGCTCCTCTCAATGCCTAACTTTCTTCGTAACCCTACGAATCACAAACTCGTGGTGTGTAGTGGATTGTATGGGTAGGATCTCACATGTGCATTTGAAATTATTTTTTAGAATGTTTGATTGTGCCATTGGTACCTCTATGAAATTGCTTGCCTGCTTGTTTAGCCTCATATTGAGCTTGCTAAGTTCACCGCATTACCTCAACTTCTTAGGTAATAATCGAACTTAGGATTGAAATTGGCATGCTAACGTACGGCAGGCTTCAGACTCCAGTTTGTTATATTATTTTAATTTAATTATCATTTTAGGTTATTTTATTATTATTGTTATTATTATTCTGTTTTGGATTGTAAAGTTTCTTTGAACTGTGGTTTGGGACTGTTTGAGATTTTTGGGTTTTACATGCATAAATGAAACTCATTTGGTATAGATACAAGGTATTTATATATGTTGAAATGGACTATGCAAGATATATGACTAAATCAATAATTTGACTAGTAATGGTGCATTTTCACTTCTAAGAAGGTAACAAAATGTTTTTTTGGGCAATGTGATCAGTAAGGTTTTCATAAAAACTCACCTAATTCACTAATTTGACCTAAGCATGGTTGGACTATGTAAATGGACATTTTCCAAAGTTAGCAATAGAAACCTCGATTTTACAAAAGAGTGTACTCGTAGGTTTTAAACTATCATTAGAGTAAGTTCGACACTAAGGTGTCTAATATGGCCTTCACAATTTGGCCATAATGTCTACGCTGGTTTGGGAGATTACATTTAATGGTATTAGAGCCTTGGTTCAAAACCTCAGATTGAGTTTTTTTAATCTTTTAAATAAGTTTTCATGCATGCATACCTGGAAAAGGGACAATTTTGGGGAAAAAAAACCAAACTATAGTGGATTTGAAAAAAATGTATTTTTACATGAAATGACGAAGTTTGAAGGTTTGATGCTAAGTCTGTAGAAATAATACTGAATTATAAAATTATGTGCGTAAAAGACTAAACAAAATACTAAAAGCTCTTACTTGGAAATTGTAGATTCACAAAACATAAAAATGAGTGCATGTAGAATGATAACTCATGGTAAGAGAGGTCGTAAGGGGCCACTTCTGAGGGCTCTAATTGAGTCTATTGCATCATTAAGGCCAAAACAAGATAATGTATAGAATAAGGTTAACAGTGAACTCACTACATAGGGTGGGAATATGGAATATGGAAAATGGGAATGATAATGATGACTATGTTGAGAATGATCTAGTAAATCAAGCTTTATTGAGGGCTTCGAATAAGGTTGTTGGGGCTCTAATAGGAGGTCTTAGTCGTAGGACGATTGCTAAGAAGCTTCGCTCTAATGGGGTAGAATTTTTTAGGGGTGTTGTTGGACCTACTCCTACAGTGGTTGAGTATTGAATAGAGGTCGTTGAACGAATTTTGGAGGATTTGGACTACACTCCTGAAAAGAAACTTAAGGGTGTTGTGTCTCTGTTAAGGGATGAGGCATATCGTTGTGGCAATTAGTGGTTAGGGGTACGCTGCTAGAGCATATTAATTGGGCTTATTTTCAATAGATCTTTTAGGGTAAGTATGTGGGCCCTCGCTATGTGGAGACCCGACGGTTGGAATTTATTGAACTTAAATATGGAGACATGACAATTTTTGAGTATAAGGTAGAATTTCTAAGGTTGAGCTGCTATGCACCTAGTACGGTGGCATCTGTGCAAGAAAAGAGTTTATGTTTTCAGGAGGGTCTAAGGTATGACCTCAAAGTTCAGGTGGCTCCGCACGAAGAGCGTGTGTTTGAGGCTTTGGCTGAGAAGAACAAGATAATTGAGGAGATTAAACGCGTGGAGCGAGAGAAGAAAGGGAAACAAATGGATCAATCCAAAAGAGAAATGGGTCATATTGGCCAAAACCCACGACTTGTTAAACAAGCTAAAGAGGCAGTGTACCCTAGGAAAAGGTAGATTCAAGTTTGTTAGTATTATCGGAGGCGTCATCTGGGCGAGTGTTAGAGGAGGATGGGAGCTTGTTTGGTATGTGGCTCGATGAGCATACGATTAGGGGTTATCCTCACCGACAGAATCAGGTGCATGCTTCGACTCAGAATCAAGGCCTAGTTGGGGGTCAAAACTAGAGAGGTAATTAGGGTTCTCAGAGGGGCTGTAATTAGAATGGAATTAGAAATAGTAATCGGGGTCAAAGAGCACCAGCTCAAGGTACGAATTGAGTTGAGGCAAGACAACCTACTTTGGCTTATGCAGCTACGTGCCGAGAAGATAGGAATGGGCTAACATCATAGTAGGTACATTACTATTTACTCGACACCTTATTTTGCTTTTATTAATATAGGATCTACCCATTCATATGTTGCTTGTAATGTGACTATAAAATTGGAAACTGGGGTAGAGAAAACTAAAAACATTGTAACTATAGCATTGTAACTATAGTTAGCCCCTTAAGATCCTCCACACGTGTGAATAGAGTTTATAAAAGATGCCCTCTAGAGGTTCAATGAGAAGGGTTTCTTGCCAATTTATTGGAACTTCCTTTCAATGAATTCAATTTAATTTTGGGGATGGACTGGTTAGTTGAGCATCAAGTTCGATTAGATTATGCATTGAAGAGGGTAACTTTGGTGACTAAGTCTGGGAAAGTAGTTGTTATGGTGGGGGAACGTTGGACTATCTTTCCAGTGTGATCTCTGCCTTAGTAGTAGAAAAGATGGTGTGAAAAGGGTGCAAAGCATTTTTGGCTTATGATCGAGATATAAGTGTCGTTGATCCTGTAGTTGAAAGTATCTGTATAGTGAGGGAATTTCCTGATGTATTTCCTAAGGAACTACCAAGGTTACCTCATAGAGGGAAGAGGAATTTGAAATTGAGTTGTTGCTGGGAATGACATTGGTGTCCATCGCTCCCTACCGTGATGGGTGTACCGATTTTATTTGTGAAAAAGAAAGATTGAACCTTATTGTTTTGCATTGATTATCAGCAACTAAATAAGTTAACTATCAAGAATAAGTAGCCTCTACCAAGGATTGATTACCTATTCGATCAGTTCAGAGGTGAAACTGTCTTTTCCAAAATTGACTTAAGATTTGGGTACTACCAACTCAAAGTAAAAGAATCCAATATTTCCAAAACCATTTTTAGGACTCGTTATGGATATTACAAGTTCTTTGTCATGAATTTTGGGTTGACTAATGTGCCAGTAGCTTTCATAGACCTATGAATCGTATCTTTCAACCTTACCTTAATTAGTTTCTCATGGTTTTCATTGACGACATCCTTGTGTACTCTAAGTCGAAGACCAAGCATGATGAGCATTTGAGGGTGGTTTTACAAGCACTTTGGGAAAAATAACTTTTTCCTAAACTCTGTAAGTGTGAATTTTGGTTTAAGGAAGTGATGTTTCTAGGTCACGTGGTATCGGCCGAGGGTATTCGTGTAGACCCTAGGAAGGTCAAAGCTATCCTAGATTGGAGGCAATTGAAGAATGTTTCAAAAATTCAAAGTTTTCTAGGTCTCGCTGGGTATTATCAAAGATTTGTTGAGGGTTTTTTATTGATAGCAACCCCATTGACTAAGCTATTGAGGAATAATACTTCTTTTAAGTGGGGACATGAATAGCAGGTCAGTTTTAAAAATTTGAAATCCATGTTGATAGAGGCTCCCGTTTTAATTCAACCAGAACCCAGTAAAGAATATGTTGTTTATAGTGATGCTTCACATGTTGGACTTGGTTGTGTCTTTATGCAAGATGGTAAAGTGGTGGCCTATGCCTTGAGACAGCTTAGGCCTCATAAAGCTAATTACCCCACTCATAACTTGGAGTTGGCAGCTGTTGTGTTTGCACTCAAAATTTGGAGACACTACCTATATGATGAGAAGTGTATTATTTACACTGATCACAAGAGTCTCAAATATCTCCTCACCTAGAATGAACTTAATTTGAGACAGCGGGGATAGATTGAGTTGATAAAGGACTATGACTGTACAATTTAGTATCACCCCGAAAATGCCAATGTTGTGGTTGATACCTTAAGAAGAAAGGCAATGTCTAATTTGAGGGCCATGTTTGCTTGCTTGAGTCTCTTTGATGATGGTGGTGTTTTGGGTAGAATTGCAAGTAAAGCCCATCTAGGTTCAGAAAATTAAGGGTAAGCAGAGTTTGGATGCAACTTTAACACCTCCGCTTAAACAGGTTGAGGATGGTTCTACTGAGGACTTTGGGATTAATTCTGATAGAATTTTGTGCTTTAGAAGGAGATATTGTGCACCTAATGATCAGAATTGGAGATAATCCATACTTCAAAAAGCATATAGCAACCCTTATATTATGCATCCTGGTAGTACTAATATGTATCGTGATTTGAGGGAAGTGTATTGGTGGTCGGGTCTTAAACATAAAGTGACTAAATTTATATCTAAATATTTGATTTTTCAGCAAGTTAAAGCTGAGCATTAGTATCCATCAGGGTTGCTCCAACCGATTCAAATACCACAGTGGAAGTGGGAGAGAGTGACAATGAATTTTGTTAGTGGGTTGCCCTAGACACCCACTAAGAATGATTCGATTTGGGTTGTGGTGGATAGGTTGACTAAGTCCGCCCATTTTATTTCTGCTCGCACTGACTAAGTCCGTCCATTTTATTTCTGCTAGCACTGATTATTCTCTTTAGAAGTTAGCTAAGCTTTATGTTTCCGAGATAATGAGATTGCATAATGTGCCAATGTCGATCATTTCAAATCGAGATTTTGGATTCTCGTCTCGATTCTAGAAGAAGTTGCACGAGGATTTGGGTACTCAATTGGATTTCAATACAGCTTTTCATCCACAATCTGATGGTCAATTGGAGGATATGTTGAGGAGTTGTGTGATCGACTTCCAAGGTAGTTGGGAAGATGATTTACCTATGGTAGATTTTGCCTATAATAACAGTTATCAATCAAGTATCTTAATGGCACCTTATGAAGCTCTTTATGATCGTAAGTGTCGCTCACCTTAGTCGTCCCTAACCCCCTCTCCTTATCTTTATTTTTTCCCTTTTTCCTCTATTGTTGCAGTTACCTACACCTTCCCTTTTAGCATCTCTTTCATTATCTTTTTGCATCAAGATTTTGCATCATATTCATCCCTACCTTGCTGCCATTTTTATTCAATTAAATCAGCCCCAAATTTAAAAATTTTAACTCCAATATCAATCTCAAACATTGCCAAGAAAGTGTCATTGTCGTTTCTCTCAACTAGCTTGGGTAAGGTCTCCTTTCTCTTCAATTTCTTGATTGAATTTGTCAATTCAAAACCTAAATTTATAGATCTGGAATTTGAGGGAATTTAAATGATTTCAAAGGTACTTTTCCAGATTTTAATGAGATCTCAAATCATTTTAAAATTCAGCCTCAATTTTGGCCACCATAGGTGGTGGTGCGTGCGCATAAGTGTAAAAAAGGGGGTTTTTTTGTTTCTTGAAGATTTCCCAATTAATTCTAGAATTAATTTTATTTCTTGAACCCTCCTAATTAGGTTTTAAACCCATGTCAATTAGGGGAAAACGTTCTTGATAATTGGCCATTCGAAACTCACAAATCGTGAAATGCAAGTGCAATTAAGGGTAACTAGTTTGCTATTTCGACATAGTTGTTGGGTAAATGTTATGGATTGATTAAATGAAGGAATTTAATCATTAATTAGATAATAATTTTCCAGTATATTATTGAATTAGGTGCTGACCCAAACACCCTATATCATTCGTAAAGTCGAAAAACAATTGTATGTAAGGTTCGCAGTGATATAGTGTAAGAAATCTAACTAGTTTGATTTTGTAAAATAGTTATAAACTCGATGATTGATTTGAAACCATAAGTCAGTGTTTGAGGGCTGGTTTAAGGGTAAAGTAATTGAATTTATACTGAATTGTGTCTTAGGATCGTTTAAGGAATTATTGAGAAAAATTGGAAAACTCGCTAGTGTGCTACGAGGTAGCGAAAAATAAGGTGTGGGTCTTAAACTCATAAAATTGTTTGAAAATGTTAAATATCATGTTATATTTGATAAATTAGCTTGCTGATTGGATTGACTTAATAGCCAAATTATTAATTTTGTGAGTGGTCGAACCAAGTACGTTTCGAGCCTTAAAAGATTGACATGTTGGCAAAATTTCTAGTTTGATAGTATGAATGTTTGCTTGAGTTTGTAACGCATATTTGAGATATGGGATATGAGAATGTTTGATTGAATGGTATGATGTGTTGAGATATTAAGCTTTTGTATGATCTAAATGCATGAGATATTTGTTATATTGTGTACTGAAAAGGTTGTTATTTATGCATAATGAAAATTCGTAAAGTATGTGAAATTGAACGATATTGATAAATACCATCACAATGGTAATTGAAAGTTGGAACACTGTTTTCATTTATCAAAAGTATGTGATTATTGAGAACATGCTGAGTATGTCAAATGAATGTGAAATTTTTTTTATATATGATTATGTATAAGATTGTGTGACATATTACATATGCATTGAGATGGGATTTTGTGGTTGACGGAGGAGTTCCGTTGAGTACCGACGGCATATTAAGTCCGCATATATTTGTAGTTAGTGCCTTAAATTTGGAGTGCCAAGGGGATTGATGATTATATCGAATTACTTGTTATTTGGCAGTTCCATTTCATTATTAATTATTTGTGGTTTTATGACATCAAGCTTTGCCCACATATGTTGGAGTTTGGCAAACAGGTTCTAGGGAACTCATGGTGTGTAGCCAATGGTATGGGTAAGATCTCACATGTGCATTTGTCATGATCATGTGCAATTGAAATTATTTTTTAGAATGTTTGATTACATTGTTGGTACCTTTATGAAATTGCTTGTCTGAATGCCTAATACCTGCTTGTTTAGCCTCACACTAAGCTTGTTAAGCTCACCCCATTACCTCAACTTCTTAGGTAATGATTGAACTTAGGATCGAAATTGACATGCAGACATACGACAGACTTCAGACTCCACTTTGTCATATTATTTTAATTTAATTATATTTTTAGGTCATTTTATTATTTTATTATTCGGTTCTAGATTGTAAAGTTTCTTTAAACTGTTGTTTGGGACTGTTTGATATTTTTGGGTTTTTCATGCATGCATGACACTCATACTTGGTATAGATACACAACTTTTATATATGTTGAAGTGGACTATGCATGATAAATGACTAAATTAATAATTTGACTAGTAATGGTACATTTTCACTACTAAGAAGGTAACAAAATGTTTTTTTTTTGGGCAACGCCATCAGTAAGGTTTTTTATAAAAACGCACCTAATTCACTAATTTGACCTAAGCATGTTTGGACTAAGGAAATGGACGTTTTTCAAAGTTAGCAATAGAAACCTCAGTTTTACAAAAGAGTGTACTTGTAGGTTTTAAACTATCATTGGAGTAGGTTCGACACTAAGGTGTCCAATGTGATGACCTTCACGATTCGGCCATAACATCTAGGCTGGGTTGAAGAGTTTACAGCCCAAACCTTCCACAGTGGAAGCAAATGAATAAAAGTGATTCATACTCTATTCGATGAATTTTGCTAGCAGTCCAGACCTTAGAAACCAGAGGTTTTGACAGATTCACTTGCATCGCAAATCAGGCAAATTGACCCATCGATCCTTTATCTGATTGGAGATCGATTTTTACTACCTTTCCAATCAAGCTCCCAATCTCTTGAAGAATTTTCCTTTTGTAAAATGATCTAGAGAGCCTTTAAATACCCACCCAAGCCACAACGCATTGTGGAAAGGACTCGAGGGTCAAAAATTGAGTTGACCAAGGTTAGACAGTCAAATAGTGTCCGAAAATCACCCAGAGACCCTTCGGAAGAACATTATTTTAGTCCAAAACTGATTCAAATTTTTCCAAGTAGTAGTCATTACCTATGTCCATCAGCTGGAATCACATCGTTGGCTTCCACAAGGCACATACCTTATTCCACAAAGCATTATATCCAATTTTCCTTCCCAACAACTATTATTAACGTCTTCGACATACTTTTTTCAATGAGTGCATAGACCTTGTCAAAGAATTCAATAGAGGGCACCCAAAGACACCTTTCCTTACATCATCCTTTCGAAAATCAAAGTCATCCACTTCCCACTTATCATCTACAACATTATTCGTGGATCCTGTATTCAAGACAGCATCCCTAAAAGAGATGGGTTTCGATGTTCCATCACCTAGGATTTCCAAATCTCCACCTTTATCTAGTGGCTCCTCCTTTCGATGCCTAACTTTCTTGGTAACCCTATACAATCACAATCTCTGATTGTTGGCTCATTTTACATTGATTCTGATATTTGATTATACCAAAATCAAAAGTTATACTTTAGCCAAAATCAATACAGTACATAAATTTCGTTGAGCTAAAACACTCAGTAAGAAAGTCAATAAATTAACTATAGTCAAATTCTGATATTGAAATTATGACAAATTCTACAAAATTATACAAATATTTTTTCCATATCTTTGACTAATCCAATACTCTTGAATGGTATAAAAAAAATATCACATACATTTTACTATTTAATTATTACAATTTTTAGTTTACTTCATAATTGACTAACCAAATGTGATTTCGAATATCACATAACCAAAAATTTAGATTTCCAGAACAAAAGTTTCAGAACAAGTGATTAATTAAATTGTAAAGAATAAGTTATGAAAAATTCAATTAAAGAATGTTATTATTAATAAATGCAAATCAAAAGAAAATATATTTAATTAATCTATACGTTATATGCCAATATAGCAATATTTTCATGTTAAGCCAAGTTAAGTTTGCAAAATTTTAAAGTCGTATTATGAATAGAATTGTCCTAAACATTATTATGCCTTTGAATATAATCAACAAAAACAATTAATGGCAGTTAACAATCAACAAATTCTCTCTAATCCAATAGCCACATGTAATTTAAATCCTATTTACTTAGCTGTATTATTGATTAAACAAATAATTAGTTGATTTAATATTCAAATATTTCTATAAATATATACTTTAACTTATACTTTGTAGAACCATCAACAATATTATAAATCAAATACAGTTCACCTAATTAACATGATTCTAAATTACTTTCTCTCAGGTTATTAACAAGTGCATTTTCAATATAAATACTATATTACTTTCCCATTCATTTGCTGAATTCAAAAATTGTGAATTAACTTCAACTTATATTTAACTTATGCATTCTTTTATTTTTAAAAAATTGCTTTTATAATAAGCATCCTGCTGCCAACCCAAATTGATTTGAGATTGATTTCACATTTAAAGATGCTTATTGTTTAGGTTGATTAAATGCAAGCAATCTCTTGGTGTTCAAATCCAAGGCTACGACTTGCGGAGTTTAGTGAAACTTTTTTTATGTGTAGAGGATATCTTGTCTATATTGGTTATGTTAAGTTTATATACGTTTATCATGAAAATAGGATGTGGTTCTTTACCAAAAGAGGGTGTTACTAGACTGTCACAGGACTAGAACTTAAGTCTCGCAAATCGAGTGGCCTTAGGAGATTCCAATTGCTTCAAATATGCCTGAGTCAGCCTATCTCTCAAAAGTGAGAATTCTTCAATGAGAATTCTCTAATGCACTGAAATAAAGAGTAAGCAAACTCAAAAGATAAAGGAACTCAAATCGAACATAAAAGCCGTAATAAAGTAATGTGCACAATGTGTTTGAGTAAATTCTATCAAATATATTTCTAACTATGAATGAAATGATTAAAAATGAAGGGGAAGACCTCTTTTTATAATTGAGCTCCCCTATATCCAACTGTATAGTTTAAATGACATTGACGATCAAGATTAAAACATATCTACAAGATGAGAGTACTAAGGGATTTAAACTCTATACAATATTATCCTTTAGGATTTACAATATTCTACATGGCAACTATAGTTTTACTGGAGTGTTCCACTAGGCCACTAAAGTACTCTAGTTTTACTAGAGTGTTCCACTAGGTCACCAAAGCTTCAAGTAGATGAGTTTCTTCATGTGTTCCAAGAATCAAGCTAGTTCAAGTGGGTCAAATGAGCCCTATTTAATCAATTGACCTCTATGGGTCGTTTTGTGTGCATTCTTCATGGGCTTTAATTTGCGACCTGTGACATTCTCCTTTACCCATTCTCGTGACTCCCTCATTGCATCCTTGGAATGACATTGGTTTGACTCGTCTAGGAATTGTCTTAATGCCTTGGCCGATTCCCACCCATTCTTTTTTTTGGTAGTTTCGTCCCTCGAAACATTTGTCTTGACTTATGTCTCTACTGTCATCTAACTGGAATTGTTTCTCTCTTTTGTACATCTTGATCTTAAGAGGCCATCGCTCTTACTTGCTCCCATTGTGACTCGCCTCAATTGGGATCCCCTTCACCCTTCCAATTGAGTATTGCCACTAACTCTTGTTGTAAGCCTCTCGACTTACGCATTTCAGAACTCTCAAAGTAACCATATGCCTTGATGAAGCTAAGATAAGATGACATTTGCTCTTGATAACGCTAGCTAATTGTAAAGCCAACCAACAACCATGATTAACTTTTTTTTTAGTTATCATGCACCAAAAAAAAAATTTCGGCTTTCGTTAACACGTTGGAGGAATCCTTTCGGCCCGAAAAAGAGAAAGAAATGAATTAGTGGACATATTTTAATATTGGGTCTAGAAGAAAAATGTCCTTCGATTTGCTAGGATCGTATGGTACCTTATAGTAGTTATTAGTCCATTCCCGATAAAGTTGATAATGGTCAAATGACTCTTGGTATTCATATAAACTAGTTAAATATTCATCAGTGTGTGCATAGTCATTAATCATTAAACTCAATGCAATGTTAAACTCGATAATTGACAATTTAAATTGCTTCCCCCTAAGGTGAAACTTAACTACACCAGAACTATTCAATGTAAAGTTTTCAAGCATATTGAATTCATAAGTGGTATAAAATTCACGAGTTAACTCAATTAATGCCAGACAATTAATCACCAAGTAATTTTCCCAACCAATATTTTCAAAAAATACAAATACGTCACTAAGAATATTCAAAGCATCTAAAGTCAACTCGTGAACTTACTTACAATGCGTAATGGATTTGCGACAAAGGTCTGCATACTGTTTCCTTTCAGTTGCTTTGTTGAACGTTAAATGCCTCTGTAATTCAGGTTCCGCAATTGGTAAAACATGTTTTCCCTTGTTGAGTCAATTCTGATGTTTCGATGCTTCATGCGTTGGCTTGGAGATGAATTGAACAATAGCCAAGCTCATGTCAACAACCTTGGCTCACTTCGTTAAAGTCTTGGCAGTGGTCTTGCCCATCGCACAATCTTAGTTGAGTCGAAATGATATCATTTCAGTGGTTGTGCACATTTGTGGACAAGTAAGTGAAGATGTTGGATCTAGTGCCCTTAGTGTAAGCATATTCGTCTATGTATACTTGTATTTTTCGAACAGTTTTAAAACTTTTGCTATAACTATAAAAGTTATTTTCTTAACTAATTTTTCCAACAACATATTGTCCTCTCTACCCTCTTCACTATCATCTTTCAACGCTTGTCAACACCTGAACTACTTCTTGTCTCCCCGCCCCAATATTCCCTTACCATTTTCAACTCAAGAAAATCGAAAGGAAAGTGTAAAAATTGAAACGAAGTGGTCAAGCTTACCAAGCACTAAAACTAACACCATATGAACTACCATAGAAGAAAAAAGGTTTGCAAAAAGAAAGAAACTTTGAAAATTTTTCAAACTCCGATAAAAAAACGAAACACCATAGCCCAAGGATTTGTACACTCTTTAGGCTAGAGAAAGGCTTGGTCTCGAATCACCAACAATAATATCACACCTAGTAGTTTCAAAATTCAAACAACAAGAAATTATTAGCGTCGTTTGCTACTGATGTGTTGTAACGCACAACCATTAATACGCATACGTGAATGTACGAGGTTTGGTAAAACATTGGCCAGATGTGTCTTACAAGTGCATAGGCTTGTCGTTCAAATTCTAAGTGTTTCCTACTAATTGTAGAGCCTTCGCCCTTGAACACACATCACCCTTCCTTTAAAGAAAGGACTTGATTACGCCTTGAGGCAAGCCACCCCTCTCAACTAGAGGGAAATTATTATACCCTAATTGTCCAAACAAAGAAGTAAGCACACAAACAATGTGAACAAACCCCTTGGAGGAAACTCCCCATGTTAGCAATTGAGTGAGCCCCATTGGTGAACCGCCACACCAAAATTTTGTCACAATGTCCCATTCGACTACTTGACTATAAGACCACTCGACTACTTGACTCTAACCCATCAAAAGCAACTCGCCATGTGGCACTTAGAGATACAGGACTAAGTCCCAAAGTAGCCAAGCCA
>JABFAF010279135.1:0-12067 GCA_013677275.1 Gossypium schwendimanii
AAAATTCAAATTTAAATAGAGTCTTGTGTTTATAAAATCTCTTCTTTGAACTTTTGCCCCCAAGTCTTCTGCACTTTGCATTTTTGGCACCACTTCTTTCCTATTTTGCCTGCTAGCCCATTTTATCTTTAAATTCATGCTTTTTGGCCCTAAATTTACTTTTTCCTTCAATCTAGTCCCTACAAGATAAAAAACCATAAATAGCTCAAATTAGTAGGATCATACTCAAAATAAGCATGTAATGAATTCATAAAAATATGTCATTTCAGAGTATTATCAGTTTGTTTAATCTGTAAATATGTTGTGCACTCACAAAAAGTTGGAGTAACTGCAATATGTGGTTCAATCACAAACTGAGTTGCAGCTTGTTTAATCTGTAAATATATTGTGCACTCACAATAAGTGGCAGTAACTGCAAATATGTGGTTCAATCACAAACCGAGTGATAGTTTGTTTGCCTACAAATATGTCATGCACTCACAAGAAGTGGCAGTAAACACAAATAGTGTGGTTCAATAACAAACCAAGTGGTAGTTTTCTTAATATGCAAATATGTTGTGCCCCGTAACAAGTGATAGTAACTACAAATCGGTGGTGGTTTATCCACAACCTGGAGTGATATGGTAGATAAGTTCTTGGGACCTCATAAGTCATGTGTGTAGCAGAGTTAGGTAGAACATTCGTCTATTATATCAAAATTGCATTGCCATTCATAAGCATGTGCATATAAAATTGTGATTTTTGAAATAGTGTAGTGAAGTGATATGAAAAATCATTAATCTGAAATGTTTTATAATGGTGATTATTCTTAGAATTGTTAATTCATGTGCTTTGTCTTCTATTTTGTTTCGATTTGCTTATGATTGAACTCACACCGAGCTTCATAGCTCACTCCCTTTTACTTTATATCTTTACAGATAACCCACCATGTTCGGAAGCAGAATCAACAAATTAGAGGGCTCAGCTCGGATTGAAGTTATATTAATACGATAGCACAGGACTTAGGTGCTGGATTATTCAGGGCATCTATGGTATATTTAGGCTATTAACACTTAAGTTTTAATCCATTATATAATGTATGAAACATGGTTTCCATTAAGTTTATGGTAGTATCAGTTTTTCCAATGCATTGATGAGAAATGAGTTTTTAAACTAGCAGATAATTTATAAATCAACCGATTTCAAGTTAATTATATTATTTCATAAGAAGGGTGGTAAAACGCTAAGTTTTTTGAAAATAGACTAAGTTTTCTCTAAAGTTTTAGAACGAATAATTTATAAACTCCACCATCTTAGTAGGCCATGAAGGTGGCCAATATAATCTGCCAAATTTGGGTCTAACACCCAGGTCAAATAGGGGAGGTTATAAAATTGTAAATTCCAACCACTATAGATTTTTAATTAGAAAATGGCTTAAGGTTTAAAATAATAATTAGACCATGTCAAGGTGAGTGTTAGTGGTTGGTGATGTTAATAGTGGATTGATTAAATAAATTAAAGTTAATTAAATTGTAATGACTTGAAAGTTAGTGCTTTTGGAAAATGCAGTTCTGGAGTCCTATTTCTGATGTTCGAGTGCCCATTTCCATTTTGGGTGAAACAGATCTACTAATTCTTTGATTCTAGTTAGTAAAGAGAGACCTTGAACGAAGAAATAGATTCTGGAAGCTAACTAGAAGCTAAACTAAAAAAGTGTATCCCGAGAAATTGCAATAATCGGGTTCATTGATATTCCTAGTATAGTAGATGCTATCACATATACAATCATACTCAATTCGATGGAATTGTTTGATCTTAAAGGGGATTTTCTATAATTTCGTATGTGAGGGGTTATTTCTTGGTTTCGTCCAATCATTAATAACTTGATTATTTTTAGATAATAGTAGATAGAAAAACGCTTGTAAGGAGTCCTATTGAAGCCAAAAAATATAGGACTACCTGCCATCCACACCAAAATAAATGGAGTTTTCCAAAAAATCCTACTAGTGGAGGAAGACCTCCTAGAGATAAGAGACATAGAGCTAAAGAGAGAGCCAAAAAAGGATCTTTTGTGTATAATCTTGCATAATCTCGAATGTTATCAGTTACGGTACGTAGACCAAATATTACAATGAAAGCAAAAGTTCCTAGACTCATGGAGATATAGAACATCATATAAGTTATCATGCTCGCATATCCACCATTTGATTCTCTAACAATTATTCCAATAATTACATATCCGATTTGACTTATGGACAAATATCCAAGCATACGTTGCATGCTTGTTTGAGTAATAACAATGAGATTCCCCAATATCATGCTAAGAATAGGTAGGATTTCCAGAAGAAGATGCAAAAAACATTCATTTGATGAGAAATAAAAAGGAATATCAAAAATTCGATGGCTGAAGCCGAAGCAACTACTTTCGAAGTAACAGAAAGAAAAGTAACGACTAGAGTGGGAGAGTCAGAGTCGAAAAGAGGAATATTTACAAGGTTAGTATAAAGTCTAATTGAAATTTGGTCCATTAATTTTTTCCTTTGAATTGTTAATTAAGGTACAATGACTAAATTGTAAAAGTGGTCAAAGTTAATCGCTATTGAATTTTAATTAATTAAAGGTCCAATTGGGCAATTGGACCATTATATTGTGTCCAAACGGTGGTGGTGGACAACCAATATCCACCATAGGTGTTAATTTATGCTTAACATTAGTTAATTAAAATTAAATAAGTTAATTATCATTAATTAAAAGTTAATTAACCTATAAAAGACAAATTAAAAGAAAAATAAGGCACCTTCATGTTCAACCATCTTCTTCACCGAAACTATAGGAAAACAAATAAGGTTTGGACGCCTCAAGCTTAGTTCTTCTCAATTGATTGGAAATTGAACCAAATAAAAAATAATCGGGGAAAAGACAAAATTTGTTTATTAATCCTTAGAGAGTTGTTGGTTGTTATTTTGATTAGGTAAGTTCATGTGGTATGATTATATTTAAATTGTTGTATATTTGAATTATGAAGTTGTGTATGTTTGATAGTAATTTGAATTGTTTACAATTTGGTACAAAAAGGTGAGATATGGAAAAAATCGTAAAGAAATGATAAATTGACCATGATGAATTTCAATTTGAGATATTTAATAAATTGATATTTGATTATGATTGATTGAATCGTATTGGTATGAATTTGATTGATTGTCGAGACAAGGGATTAAATTGAATAATTTAAAAAATATGTATGACCTCGTAATTAAATGTTATTTGGATAGAATTTGATAGTAGACCATTACTAAATTATTATTCGTAGCTAAAAATGGCGTAAGATTGTCGAAAGGGAAAGGAAAGGCGAGAGTCGATGACAAGTGCCGCAAACTTTCGATTTGTATTTCTATTACCCGAAACTAATTTTAGTTGAAGCCTATTTATTATGTATTGCATTATATAACATTAAGGTAAGCTATTAATAAATATTGAGTTGAAAATGATAGAGACTGAATTGAATAGAATAGAAAGTTGTATGATTTAATTAATGCACAAAACTGGATATGAATTGTGATAGTATATAATAAAGCATGTACCTAGTGGAGGCCCTATACCTTGCTATGTTTGAAATATTGACATTTGAAGTTGGTATACTTTGAATATATGTTAGATGTTGATAGATGATATGTAATGCATAGTGAAAGATGGTATGTTTTGGGTAATAGTTTGAATGCATTTAGTTGTATACGATTTGGTAATTGAAATGTGAATTGGTATTAAAACTATCAATTATTTGGTTAAAGATTTACATGTATCCTTCAAAAGTGATCGTTTGGTTAAATGGATGATTGAAGTTGAAGTGGGTAAATAAGATGCATATAGTTAATTGTATGTGTATTGGATATGCTTTTGTAATGTTTTTATTGGTATGATTATGGCTTAAATGTGGTTTTAGTAATTAAAAGGAGTTCAATTTGATGAGTGCTTGAATTGGATGTTGTTGGGAGGAAAAATATTGTCATTTGTATATGTTGGAATTGTTTTGGTTTGAGTCTATTATAGGTATGGCGTGAAACAAGTAATACGTGCATATTTTTTACCTTAAATTAGGAGGTATCAATATAATGGGAAAAGTATTGATACTTTAGTGATTTTGTTCGTTTAATTTTGAAAGCAAAATCTTAAAATGGCATCAATACCAAAGTATCAATACTTTGAAGGTATCGATACCCTATGAGATGTATCAATACTATCGAATTTTATTCAATTATTTACAAAAATCAAAGTTCAATTTGGTATCTGTACCTGGATAGGGTATCAATACTTGTTCTAAAATTAAGAAATTATTGCAATTTGGTCTTTTTCCAGTATCGGGTTAATTTTGAGCGTACACAGGCTCGTATAAGTTCCAGAAAAGTTTGTATATCATGTTTTTATATTGAAAGACTTAAGTTTACATGAAGAATGAATGAATACAGTAATAAGTAGATATAATAATTAAAAGAATCAAAGGGACTATGAGACTGATTGACTTAAATATAAATCAAGTGATTTTTGATGTAAATTATTTTATGCTTGCCTTTGGAAAGATGAATATATAAATTGTTTGAGTTTAAATTTAGAATGGAACGGTTGTTTGTTACATGTTAAATATGTTGGTAATTTAATTGTCGAATGAGACATGAATTGTAAATGGTTCAAACTCCATATGTTATGCTAAGATGCCAGTGATCTTAATGAATTAATTATATTGCTCAAAAATTTGGAGATGCAATAGCTAATTATTTTATAGTATTGAGCTTATGTAAACTCGTATTAAACCTAAAACTAATTGTATATTAATTGAAACGAATGAATTAGGTGATATTAAAAGCGGTGAATTGGAAATAGGGTAGGTAAGGGCATGTATAATGTCAAAGTTTATTAAAATGTTATTGTTATAAGTATAATAAAAAGTTTCTATAGATTCCATTGAAGAGAGATAAGTTGATGTTAGTTCTGTACACATAACATGTTTATATTGAAATGTAAAGCTTGGTAACACTGAAGTTACAAGTGTATGGTAGACAAGTGCATATAGATATACATGTGTACTTAGGGTAGAGCTATTAATGGTAATATTATATACTTAAATTATAGAATTACATTGAGTGCTCTACTCTACATGTGGTTTGTTTTCTCCATGCGCAAGTTAGATTTAATTTGAGATTTTTAAGCATCGACCTCAACATTCAATCCACAATTCGGGTCTCAGGAATTTTGTTTGTTTCCAACATTACTTATGTTTGACACGTACTTAATATGTAGAAAAGTATAAGCAAATTACTATTCTCATGGTCTGGTAAATATGTGAGATATGTGATGGTGCCTTAATTGAAATGTTTATACGACCCTAATTAATGGTGAATTTTTTGTATGTTATTAGGTGCTTACATAAATGAAACTTAGATTTAGATTGGTATGTTTAAGGAAAGTATATTTGTTTGAGTTTATCGTACTAATTGTACCTTTTAATTATGAATTGAGCTTATTTGCTTTGGTAACAATCGGGTCAAGTATAGGGTGTTATAGTATGTTATGGAAAAGTGAATGCCTAATTGAATGTGTATAATTTGGTAAACATGTTTGAGACTTGGTTATAACATTTGAAATGGCATAAAAGGTATGAAAATTAGTTTTCTTCAAAACGTTTGTGATAGGTAAATGTTTGACATTTGGGAAATGGTTTGGTATGTATGCTTGGGTATTAGAATAATATGTCTAATGGTTTAATAGATGTTATAAGTTGATATGAATTATTTTGCGGTCATTTGCACTTGAATAAAGTATATTTGAAGTGTTTTGATGCTGGTGTGTTTAACCATTTGTGCTTAAGTTGATGAATTGTGAGGTAACAATGAAATAGGTACCAAATGGTACAATTTTTACTAAAACAATATGTCACGTCGTGATGTTAAAAAATGGTCGTCGTGCCAAGCTCTAGACTCTAGGAAACGGTGTGATGAGGAACCCCGTTGCTGTGACAAGGAGGCTGTTAGTAAAGTCAGTATGTTGCATCGTGACAAGGAACCCCCTCATGTCCCGACATTAGTTTGAAGTTCTGAAACTTTTACTAATTGGTCCTTATTCGATCTCAGATTAACTTTAGAGCATTCATATGCTCGTATAATACCTAAGAAAGATTGTTCATGATATCTAATGTTTGTAATGTTTTTGTTTGCATGAATGATTTTTTGAAATGATTGTTTACTGTGAACTTGACGGAAGTTGCTCCGGCAACGAATCTAGCATCCTATAGCTTAGGCTCGAATATTGAGTTGGGCGAGGGGTGTTACATATTATCTCTATTATAAAAAGCTAAAACATAAGAATTAAATAAAAAACAATTGGAGACTAAAAAAACCTGTTCAATATTTTCTTTTCTTTTCCTGAAATAAAGAACTTTCACTAAAACTTAAAACGAAACAATAGTACGATACATATTGTGTCCAACAATATCAACATTGGCAAAGCTACGTAGAAAGGAAGGTAAATTAGAATACATAACAACCAAGGA
This sequence comes from Gossypium schwendimanii, assembly GCA_013677275.1. Lineage (NCBI taxonomy): Eukaryota > Viridiplantae > Streptophyta > Magnoliopsida > Malvales > Malvaceae > Gossypium > Gossypium schwendimanii. The sequence goes on from JABFAF010279135.1 coordinate 6,521, forward strand.
ATTGATGGCATCCCACAACCCATTTACTGTCCAAATTACTTATAAGCACTCTCGCCCCCATAAATCTTGCATTTCCAATGGACAAGCCATCACAATTTAGTTAAATCAACTCCTAGCCAAAGGAGACCATCTAATGTTTATGAAACAATGGAGTCTATACCATTTGATGTAGTTAGTAGTTGCAAAAAATCAGCAGCATTTGCAAGAGAATGATGGATTAAAGAATTTAAGTTAAAAGGCTTTTTGAGTTTCTGTAAATTTCTAGCAAGTGAAAGGTTCTAAAGGAAGTAAAAAAAAACCAAATACCATGGAGATGTGGCATTCGATAAAGATTTTTAGAAGTAAGATTTGTGTTCAACCATGTAGGGAGGAGGTCATTGAATGAGGCAAGTAAAAAGGAAGGGATACCCAAATCATTCCAAAGCGGTTGAATGGAACAACAAGATCATAAGAAATGAATAAGATCATCTAAACTAGGGGAGAGAAAGGGATAAGCATTAGCAATGTTCAACCCTCTTTTGTTGAAAAAGGTGGTGGTTGGAAGAATATAGTGGAGTCCCCAAATGAAAAAGTTCAACTTGGGTAATACGTGCAATTTCCAAAGCCATTTCCAATTTGAGGAATCATTTAGTTATGGAGCATCCTCAATGTTACAAGTTATAGAATAGGCCAAGCTATGAGAGAAAGATCCTAAGGGGATACCATTCCAACCAAGAAAATTCACCAGTTTTGAGTTGGAATACTCTTCACCAAAAGCAAGTGCCTAGTTAGACATGTCACACAATGTAGCATACAATTCACTAACTGTCTCTAAATCTTGTATTCTCAAGGTCTTAAACTTGGTGGTCAGTATTTGCATCTTGGATTGCTTAACAATACTAGTTTCCTCATGAGCAATTTGGAGAATTTCCCAAGATTCTTTTGCAATAGTGCACTTGGAAATACATTTGAACTCTTACATATTCATACCATAGAATATGACATTCAGGGCCTTAGAGTTTGCATTGGCAACTCTCTCTTCTTCAGTTGTCCACTCAATTTTAGGTTTGGAACCTTCAAACATCAGAATCTACAATTGGAGCTTGTCAGCCAATGACTACAAAAAACCTTACCCTTTCATCAAAAAACTTAATATAGGCTTTCACCCTAGGCTTCCAATAGGGATAGTTATCATTCTCTAGCATCAGGGGACGGGTAATTAATAAGTGTCAAAAATAACATAATTTAACCTCATTCTTAGTGCATTTTTGGATGATTATGTGGCATTAATTATGAATTATATTCTCCTAAATTTATATTCATGTTTTGATGCTTAATAGGGTGTTGAGGAGCAATAGGAGTGGGAAAATGGTGGAAATTAGAACTTTGGAGCATTTTGGAAGCTATGCACATAAAGTAAATTTCACACATGCAATCCACATAATCTTGTGAACTCAATCGGCTATGTGTTCAAGATGTGTCAATCTCAGGAATTGTGTGCACTAAGGACTACAAGGTATGCTTTTTAGGGTTTTTATCACTTTAAAATGGTATAAATAAAGAAATAAGAAAGGGAAAAAACCAGCTGCCAATGGAGAGCATGCAATTACCATGAAAACACCATTAAAGCAAATTTCCATGCATTCATCCAACAAGGTTCAAGAGTCCAAGTTGATTTTCAGGGGAGTTATCCTGAATTTATTTTATTCTAGAGATTATATTGTATTTTTGGTGTTTACTCTTGCATTATGAACTAATTCTCTTATACCTAGGGGAGATGAACCCTAAGATTGATTCTATTTTTTTATTTCTATTTGTATGCAGTAAAATCTTAGTCTCTCTGTTTTCAATTAAGAATGCTTTATTATTATTGGGTTAACAAATCTAGAGCGTTAACTCATGTTTGATGTGCATAAGTTCGAGATTAAATAGACCCTTCTTGTGATCAGATCTTGCATAATTAAATGGAGTTGCATGCAATCCTAGAAATAGGATGACATAAATATTCTAGATTGAAGTCAAATCTGTATGAGGATCCATAGAGCGAATTAATGCACAAATAGGGGTTTTAATTAGAAAGATGTTTCAATTAATCAACTTAGAGTTAGTTGCTCTTATGCTCAAGAGAGATATTAGCATAAATTACAAATTTCTACTGATAGAACTGCTAAGAAAATAAACTACATAAATTAGGTTGAGAATTGATGTGACACGAAACTAAATAAAAATATTTCTAAGACAAGTGCACCAATCACTTAATAGTATAATTACGTGAGCAAATTTATCGTTCCCACGAGGAGTACAAGTACTAGTAATTATTGTCTTTATATTATTTAACTGAATAATTTGAGTGATTGATAAAAAAATTAAAATTAACTAAATTAATTAACTAACAAACATGACAAAGAACAAAACATGAAAGTAATCAATTAACAACCAAGAAGCAAAATAATACCTAGGAAATAATTCACCTAGATTTCATCTATCACTATCAATCTAAATTAAGTAATTTTTTTACTTAGTGTCTTAATCCGTGGAAATCTCTAAATTATGCTAATATATCTTTCAAGCATAAGAGCAACTAACTCTAGGTTGATTAATTGAAGTTTCTTTCTAATTAAAACCCTTAGTATCGCATTAGCTCATGCTATAGATTCCCTTATTAGATTTGAATCTAATATGATAAATTTATGTCGTCCTATTTCTAATATTGCATGCAAATCCACTCAATTAAGCAAGACCTAATCTTAAACAGTGTCTATTCAACCACTGACTTAAGCACATCATACTTGGATTAATAATCTAAAAATATAAAACCAAGAATTATGAACAAATAGTTGAGAATAGTAAATTAAATATTTATTGTGTAAAATAGAAATCAAACGACATAATTCATCATAGGGTTCTTCTCCCCTAGGTATATAAAAAATTAGTTCATGCTTGAAAATAGAAACATCCAAGACACATTATAATTGCAAAAAATAAAGTAACTCATGATAACTTCCTAAGAAATCAACTAGGAATCTTCATTCTTGATTGAAATCTGCTTCCACAATCGGCTTCAATGGTGTTTTTTGAGTTGTTTTCTTGAATACTATCTGACGGCTCTCTCCTATCTTCTTAATTTTTTCATATATACGTATTAGAATGCTTGAAAAAAGAAAATATTGATTTTCCTTAGTTTAGTGTGCAATCCCATGAAATCAACATGGTCTACCACATGCCCATGTGGCTCACACGGTCATATAGAATGGTTCAGCCCATATGGCTCCTATAGCTTTCTCTGATGCTCTGGTTTTCACTCCTTTTGCTCCCAAGTGCTCTATTAAGCATTAAAACATGAGTTTAAATGATTAGGAGCATAAAATTCATAATTAACATCAAATAATCTCCCAAAAATGCATTACAAATGAGGTTAAAACATGTAACTTTTAGCACTTATCAAGAATTATATATGAAATATAAGTGGATTCTTACTTAGGTATTGTTTTGTCACTTGGTTGATACTTGATTATTTTTGTGTTTCATTCTTTGGTGCACTCATTAGTTAATTTAACTAGTTTGATTTAATTTTAATCAATCTTTTGAATTATTGGGTTAAATAATAGAAATGTGATAATTACTAGTAATTGTAGTCCTTAAGGGAATAACATTTGTACCCACCATAGCTATACTATTAATTGATAGGTGCATTGTCTTGGTCAATTTATTAGTTAGTTTAGTGGAAAAGTAATTGAAGAACCTTCCATTGTCAGCAAACAGTAACACTAAATACGTTCAGTGATAAGTTCATTTACGAATTGTTGCTACCTACAGTTATTGTTTACTAAAATTTTAAATAGATAATGGACTTGCTTGATTGTAGTGGCCACTATGGTTTGACATGGTTGAAAACTATGCAAACAACAATAAAGAACACCAAAGATTTGTTTACGCAATTCGATTTCCTTATGTGTGTGGAGCCTAGCTTAGTGAGTAATTCCACTATTTGTAATCACAAATACAACAAGTGATTCGCACTTTATCACTCCCCAAGTTTAGAGATCTCACCTTTGTACCTATAGACTATAACACTCCCTTCCAAATCCTCCCCTGAGAACTTAGGCAATAAACACTCAATATTTACAATTCAATTTCCACTTACTCACAAAAACAATTCCCCAATGAATAGATTCAAGTACTTTTGATGAGCTCCCATACATAACCTTGTCAAGCCTTAAGCATATATCAAATTCAACTTGCTAACATAAAATATAAGTGAATACAAAGTAACTCCTTTAAATTAGCTATTACAACATAAGCACTAAAAGCATAATTAATCAAAGATATAGTCTCCAAAAGCAATAACACAATCACAATCGAATCTCCACATTCCAAGTGTTGAATTAATTCACTCAAATCCAATACAATCTTCAATAGCCAATGATTGGTTTCCATACATAGACCATAGTATTTTGAAAATAACAACACAGTAACTGGTTCACAGAATTTTTTTCATTGAATTGTCAACTCTAATATGACAAGTAATTTTAGTCTTTTAAAAGTGTTAGTTAACCTTTATACTATTTATGTTAATAATAAAGATAAAATAAAAAATATAAATTAAATAAATACTTGCAAAATCATGAAATTTTTAATGTTTCATGAATATATTTAATTAATTTATATTTTTTTCATTTTATATTTTCAACACGTATAATTAGTATTGGAAGGTTATAATTCTACGAAATAATTTCTCTTTCAACACCTATAAATAGCAAATCAATTTTTTTTATTTGAGTTATTAATTCTACAAAATAATTTATGTTTTTACTTTTTTAATTCAAATGGTAAAATGTTTTGAAAGGTTATGTTAAATTTGTGAATGAAAATGGCTTGGAGTATAAATAAATGTTACCCTTAATTTTTTATAAGAAACTTTTTTTTATGTAAACTTTTTATAAGATTTGAGCTACTAGCGTCGTGTCCTTTGGAAACATTAAAGTGATACGAGTTTCAGGGTTCAATTTCAGGCCCATAGATGTGGTGGACTTACACGACCTTTGGCCCAACAACAAGGTCAAAGGTCAAGCAAATCAAACCAAGATTTGATTAGAGCCAGTATGTGATGATGAATCTTTTTGAAGAAATGAGGAATGATACATGCATGGAATGGGTAAAATATATTACAGTCAATTCAACCAAGTTGTCAATTTTCAAGCTCAAAGGATTAGTCAGCGTGCGACAAATATATGTATGGGATGTAGGCATTTATGGATTAATATGTCTTCATATAGTTTGAATATCTATCTCTTAGCTTCAAAACGCATTTTGAATTACTTGATTTCGAGTTTCGAAACTCAAGTTATGACCGTTTTAGTGAAGAATATATGAGTAGAATTTTTGGATGGGAATATGATGGGAATTACGAGTTTCGAGGTTTTATTTCAAGTTTAAATCGTATTGGGTTTGAGTTTGAAGCTTAATTTTTATTATGCATGAGCCCAATACAGTATTTACCAGCTCTTATTATTTTATTATTTTATTATTCCAAAATTTTTATAATTATTAAGTATTTTAAGTTATTTA